>BGKB01000220.1:24158-130509 GCA_003116975.1 Aurantiochytrium sp. KH105
AAGAAGCACCGTGCTTCCCCTGGGTATGTCTGCCTCCGTTCGCGCGGCAGCGGTGGCGGCAGGCAGCCACCGATGGCCGGCGGTGGGGCTGGCGCAACCGCTTCGATCGATCAAGTCGCAGCCGATCGATCGATCGACCGATCGATCGTCGATGGCTTGAAGCTTTTGATCAATTGATCACGGTCGATCGAGCCTTGACAGCAGCCGACTCGAGCGGCCACGGATGGGCATTTCACGCGCGAGTGCCAGCCAGTCGCGGCGTGAAGGCCTCGTTCCGCGTTGCTTGCTTGTCTACGCACCGCAGCAGCGTAGGAGCCCACGAGGCTTCTGCGCCCCTGTCACGCTCATTCTACATTCCAATCAACGCCTCAGAATCGTGCAGTACTGTCTATCCACACCCTTGACCAGCGTTGCGACGACCTGGCAGCAGCCTTCCCTCCAGTCAAGCGCAGAAAGCTGCAGGCAGGCTCGCAGAACCAGGGCTTCTCTCCCTCCGCCACCGCACGCACGCACGCACGCACGCACGCACGCACACACGCACGCACACACGCACACGCTCGGCCTCCTCCCGGTCCTCGTCCTGCGCTCGTGACGCGATCTGGGCGTCATGGCGGAGAAGCCTCGCATGCGTCAGCTGCAGCGCGTCTGCCTCCCGCTCGCCCGCCCTCCACCCATCCCACTGTGTCCCTGCCCCGCTGCTCCCCCGCAGCGCGCTCCCACACAGCGTAGCGAGCGGCGCCGCGCAGAGCCCTTCGCGCTCCCTCCCTCACTCCCTCCCTCTCTCTCGCGGCGGCGTGCGCGATGTTCACGCGCGTTGCCAGGGACGGAGAAGGCCGCGCCGCCGAGCGCGGAACGCGGCCGCAGCGGGCCGGGCGCAGCGAGGAGCAGCGACGGGAACAGCCGGTCTCCGCGCCGTGCTGGCGGCCAGCGGCACGGCGTGCGGGTCGCAGGAGCAAGCAAGCTAAAGCAGAGGTGAAAGACGCCGCTGAGCCAGGCACACAGCCAGCGCCTTTTCGCCGGCGGGAAGCCCTCGGCCACGCGCCGACTGCACATCCATCCATCCATCCATCCATCCATCCATCGATCAATCCATGCATCGATCGATCGATCGATCGATCAATATCAATCGAGGCGACAGCGACTTCGAGCGCGGCTTCAAGCGCGGCTTTTTAGAGAGGGAGCGAGGAGGGACGTTCGCGTCGCTAGGGTGCGCGAGGGTGCGATGACGTGGAGAGAGAGAGAGAAAGCGCCTGCGCGGTGCGGCGAGCGAGTTTCGCGTGCGTGAGTGGCGGCGTGGCCGACCTATGATGAGCGGTCGAGCCGAAATCTGGCTGGGGACGGCCCCAGGCTGCCGCGGCATTGATGGACGCGGCGCGAGACGACGCGGACGCGGCGGACGCGGACGTTTAAAATTAAATTAGAACTTGAAGGCGGGCAGGCGGGGGCGGGCGAGCGGGCGGGTAGGCGAGCGAGCAAGCGAAGCGCGAGGAGCCACAGCTGCTCGAGGTGTGGCCTAGCCGGCAAATTGATTCCCTCGACCTGGCTGGCACTGGCCGCGCGGCGGTGCAGACTCCGAGGAAGCGGCGGCGGCCTGGCACAGGCAGACAGGCAGTCACAGGTGGACCGTCCGTGAAAGATCGATTGCTTACCCGGCACCGCTGCAGCCACCAGCAGCAGTAGGCAGCCACCACTGTGCAGCCACCACTGTGCAGCCAGCGCGGCGGCCACGGCAGGACAGTACTGTACAGGCCGGTACGGGCCTTCACGGCGCGCAGGCGACGCAGACGCGTCTTGGGGAGGGCAAAGGGCGCGACCTTGGGGCGGGGAGGGGTGGCCGGCCGGCGCGGGTGGTGGCCGATCCAGCCCCAACAGTCGCCCGTGTCCACAGTGTACAGGTGTCACCACTGTGGGGTTGCCGCTGGAAAGGATAGGAGTGGGGGGATGGATGTGGGTTGCCTGGTTTGCGTGGGTCGGCACCGCATCTGGCCAGCTGTGGAAAGAGTGTGGGTCAGGCTTGCGCGCCGATACGGTCTGTAGCGCCCACTGTGACGGCGCGTCCTTGAGGGGTGGAGGGAGAAACGAAAAGAAAGGAAGGCGACGTAAGGCAAGGCAAGGCAAGGCAAGGCAAGGCAAGGCAAGGCAAGGCAAGGCAAGGCAAGGCAAGGCAAGGCAAGGAAAGGAGAACTTGAAAAAGTAAAGGAGGAGGGGCATCGTCACATCCATGGTAAGCAACTTGCGCACCCGGCAGTCTAGCAACCAATTACCAGTGGCCTGGCTGGTGCAGCTAGCAGCCATGTGTACTGGCCTTGCTGGGGCTGGTAGTCCGTTGCGTTCAGGGGCAGCGGTCAGAGGCGCGGACGTGACGCGCTCACTCCGCGCGAGGGAAGCACAGCTGTCCTGGTCGCTGTCGCATGCAGCAGCAGCAGAGCCGCGCGCCCGGGGAGGAAGCGGCGGCGGCGGCTCACGTTCCGGCAAGCGAGTCGGGACTCCAGACAAAGCAAACGAACGACTGGGGAAATCCCCGACCCACATCTCTTCCCGCACCTGAGGAGAATGTACACGGAGGGCTGCTGCGCCCGTGTGGGGCCCGCCCGCCCGCACCGCCTTCCTTTCGTCGCGCCTCCCTTCGCGCCGTCTGTCTGTCTCTCCGTGCTATTCGACGCCTGCAGCAGCTGCAGCGGCTGCTGCTGCTGCGCACGACGCGAGCATGATGGCCGACGCGAGGCGTCGGACCCGGGGAGATCCGCCCCCGTCGGGCGTGGCCGGCGACGGGCCGTTGCGGCGTCCAGGGGAAGCCGAGATCCCGCCGCCGGTGTCCGGCACTCTCCCTCCATTCCTCCCTCCATCCCTTCCTCCGTTCTTGTGTCCACCGCCCGAGCTGGCCGCGGGTGGCCGGTGTGACAAGCCAGGTCTGCGCTGGCTCGGCTTGGGTTCGCGTCTTTGTCTGTCGGCGGCTGATGGTCGGTCTGCCTGCCTGCTCGACTATCCGTGTGTGCGCGGCGACGCGGCCAGGCCATATGCCAGGCCGGGTCAGGGCGCGTGCGCTATCGTACGAGTGGGCAGCCCTGAGTGCGAGCCGTCCCCACAGCGTGGCTGAGGGCGGAGGAAAGGACCGAATGAGGAAGCAGCAGCTGGGGGCTGTGTGGTCGCGGGGCGGGTGGCTGCGGGATACGGTTGATCCGCGCGCGCGGACACGAAGCGGAGTCCCCGCAGAGCCCCCGCACTGGCCGGGGCCCATCCCGCCATGGGAAATGGCGAGGCGCAGCAAAAAGCGCGGGAACGAACGAACGAACGAACGAACGAACGAACGAATCAACCAACCAACCAACCAACCAACGAACGCAGGAACAAAATGGCCAGCCAGAGAAGGAAGCAAACAGCTTGCACCCAACAAACCGACCAAGCAATCCAGAAACAAAGAAAACAAGCAATCCATCGATCGATCGATCGAACGAACGAACAAAAGTCGGGCAGGCAGCCAGCCAGGGGAAAGTTGCGGAAAACCGGAACACCGGAAACCCGCGCGGCGGGGACGCGCATCTCTCCCTCCCTCCCAGCCGGACAGCCCTCGATCCCAAGCCAAGCCAAGCCAAGCCTTCTTCCACCCCAACCCGAGACAAGACCTCCGCCGCCGGTGCCTCCGCCGCCCCTTGCGCGCGCGAGCCTCGAGGCGGCGACGGACGGCGTGACGCAGACTGTGAGTGCAGTGAGCGGCCAACACAACAAACAGGCAGCTACTAGCGAGCTAGCTAGCTAGCTAGCTAGCTAGCTATAGCTAGTTGCCAGCCAGCAGCCAGCCAGGGAGCGAGCGCGAAGCAGAGAAGCAGGGCCGCGAAGCAAGCCAGCACGCAGGCGGGAAGCTGCGCAAGCAAGCGAGCTTGCAGGTCGCAAGCAGTGCAGCGGCCAGGCAAACCCGCATCAAGCACCGCGCGCGAGCGAGCGGGGCGCGAGCGAGGGTTGGGTGGTTTGGTCGTTTAGTCGTCGGTCGTTTGGTTGTTGGTCGTTTGGGTGTTAGACGAGGGCTCGTCTGCGACGGCGGCTGCTGCTGCTTGCGCGCCATACCGCCGCGGAGGACGACGGTCTGCACACGGCAGGGACGGCGACACGGCCGCGCGGCCGCAGGACGTCGACGGGCTCGCGCGGCAGGCAGGCAGGCAGGCAGGCAGGCAGGCAGGCAGGCAGGAAGCCAGGCAGGAAGCCAGGCGCCTGGGCGGCTTGACGCGGGTGTTGGGCGGCTCGGGCTCCTCATCGTCGCAGCGCACGGCACAGCCCAGCAGAGCGGAGCAAAGCAGAGCAGAGAGCAGAGCGAGGCGTCGCGCGCAGCTCCGTCTGTTTGTCTGTCTGACTGACTGTCTGTCGGAGTCTGTCTGTGAGCCAGAGTCTGTCGGCGAGCGAGCGTGTGAGCGCGCGGCGACTTGGCAACGCAAGCTACAGCAGCGCGCGCGAGGTGTGGGGCGCAGAGGGGGGCTGCGGGCAGAGAGACCCGGGCCGCGGGAGGGGCCGCGCGGTGAGAAGTCGCGGCGAAAGCTCCAGCTTGCGCGGCAGCTTGGCCTGGCTTGGCCTGGGAGGGAGGGCCGAGCTGAGGGCGAACCGACGGGAAGCAGCCCGGAAGCAAGCGGAAAGCAAGCCGCAGCGCAGGAGGGGCGCGGGGAGAACCTGCAAAGCGCAAGGCGGCAGGGACAGAGCGGAAACGAAGAATCAGACAGAAGAAACACGCAGGCAAAAGCGGAAAGCCCAAGCGCGACGCACGCCGAGGCGGGGCGGCAGAGCGGCAACGCGAGGCGGGCAGCGGGGCAGGGCGGATCGAGCAGAGCGGAGCGGAGCCGACGCGGCGAAGAGCGGCAGGAAGGGGGAGGGGCAAGGAAGGAAGGAGGGAAACCGGAGAGAGAGTCAGGGACGAGGGGACGCAAAACGAGGCCCCGCGCAAACGACAAACAAACCTCGAGAGCCGAGGCGCGCGCGCGCGGCGCGCAGGCGCACGCCGCGGAGCGGAGCGGCGAGGCGAGGCGAGGCGAGGCGAGGCGAGGCGAGGCGAGGCGAGGCGAGGCGAGGCGAGGCGGCGCTCAAGGGCGGTCGCGCCAGGCACGCAGGCAGGAGGCACGCAGGCCGGGCCAGGCGCGGCGGCGGGCGGGTCAGGAGCGTCCCCGAGCCCCGAGGCGGCGCCCCCTGGTTCTGTGGGGCAGTGGTGAGCGCGAGGCGCTTCCGCGCGGCGCTCAAGGGCGGCGGCGGCAGCGGCGGCGGCGAAGAAGAAGAAGAAGAAGAAGAAATAGAAGGCGGGTCGTCCATGCACGCCGCGGCCCGAGGCGCACAGGAGCAGCGCCAGTGGTGGCAGCAGCAGCAGCTGCAGCAGCAGCCTTGGCAGCGAGAGCAGCGAGGGCAGCAGCGGGGGCCCTGGGCGCAGGCAGACCCGAACGAAAGCGTCTTCGTCGTCGTTGGCGAGGCCGCCCCGCTCGTCGAGGCCAGCGGCGGCGGCGGCGGAGGAGGAGGAGGAGGGCTCTACTTCGCTGACGGCGCAGCGAGTCGTCTTGCGGAGATTGGCATGGAGGCGCACCAGCAGCCGGGTGGCGCAGCGAGCGCAGACAACAGCGTGAGCAACCAGAACCTCGAGCTCCTCAGGGCGTACCAACAACTTCAGCAACAGCAGCTTCAGCAACAGCAACAGCAACAGCAGCTTCAGCATCCAGCGCAACAACAACAACAACAACAACATCAACAGTCAGGGACGCTCGCGTACCCGTACCAACTGCAGTCGCTAACCAATGCGTACGCGCAAGAACTAGAGGCCGCGCGAGCCCAAGGCAGACCCGTTGGAGCACCAGATATAGCTTTACGACCCCAGCAACAACAACTTCAACCACAAACACAACTTCAAAACCAGCTCAAGAACCCACAAGCAAACCAACAGCAGTACGTCCTCGGCACATTTTCACCCTCGTTCAACGGAGACGGAACCTCGACCGGCCTCGCGCCGCAACCCTACGAGCTCTCTGCGTTTCAAACGCTCACCCAGCCTCAAGGAGCCACGTTTGCGTCCTTTCCAAACATCAACTCGTCAATCTTCACCAACAACGCCTACACCTCGCTCGCCCAAAACGACCTCCGCGCCGAGCAGCGATCCACGCTTCCTTCAGCCATTACGGCAACGCCACAAGGGCAGCTCTTCTCCACAGGCTTTCAACACCAACAGCAGCAGCAGCAGCAGCAGCAGCAACAGTCCAAGCCAAGTCCAAACACCGCAAATGCGCTCGAACACAGCCTCGAGCAACTTCGTCGCATCAACTCCTCCACATCCGGCGTGTCGTCGTCCTCTGCCTCCGGCAACGCGAATCAGGGGTTATCGAACATCCTAGACCCTCAGCAGCAGAAGCAACTGCGGAATCAACTACATTTCCTCGAAAGGAATCGCACCGCGTCGCTCGATTCGAGCTTCGAGCAGCAACGCAAGTCCTCCGAAATTACGTCCGCCTTTCCAACCAATACGGAGCACAACCACCAAAACGTTTCGCGCGAGACAAATACATTCGGCTCGCCCCACCAGCAACCCATGTCCTCGAACACGCAAGCGGCACTTCTCAAATACGTCTTTGCTAACCCAGTCTCGTCCCAGTCACAGTCACAGGCGCAGTCCCAGTCCCAGTCCCAAAACCCAATATCTTCGCTCGGCTCGCAAGCGTCAGCATTCACACCCGTCTCAGCCCTCACGCAATTGACCTTACCAAGGGCCCAAGATGGCACGGCATCCAACCAGCATAGCCAACAACATTTTGTCCACCAAAGCGCTCTCACTGCCAGTGCAGTCCCCGGCCTCGACGCTGCACCGCCACCGCCACCAACGCTCGATAGCTTACCCAAAGATCAAGACCCATCTGGCCCTGGGAAATCGGGATCAAAGCGGTCCCGAAAGAATCCAGATCAACCTGCGGTCGTTCGCAAGCGGAAAAAATCAACCTCGTGCTCGTCCAGGTTCCGAGGAGTCACCTGGCACAAGCGGGATCGGCGGTGGATTGCGCGCGCCTGGCTCAACCGCAAAATGATGAACCTTGGCTCCTTTGCTACGGAAAGGGAAGCTGCTCTCGTCGTCGAGCGAAAATACATCGAGGCCTATGGAGCATCTGCTGCTGCGATCGACGAGGAGGAGCTTCTCAAGCTCGCAGAGAAAAATGCCAAAGCCCCTGCCGCAGAAACGGACGGACCCGCCTCTCCTGCAGATGAAGAGGCGAATACAGAGGCCGACGCAAGCGACAACACGAAAAAGACAAAGAAAAAGAAAAAACAAAAGTCCAACCATGACGATGCGGACAAGACGAACGAGAACGAAGGGAACATTCTCGGCACAACAAAGACCTCCAGCGTCTCACACATGAACAAAGACTCTCGTACTACAGTGTTGCCATCGGTTCACGGCAACAATGAAAAAAAATCGAGCACTTGACCAAGCAACTTTTACTATGTGTACATCTTTTCAGATTCGGATAAAATAAATATGCGATCTCCCACGCTGCCAACCAAAGAGATCTTTTGACACCAAGCAATTCTTGGCTCGCGTCTGCCACTGAACGACCTGGACCACCGCTAGCCAGACGTTATTACGCCCACACTTGTTTTCCCTTTCGATCAATCTGACAGACGCGACGTTGCTCACCCGCAGGGCTTCACGTGCCATATTGATAAGAGTCCTCTTTTCCTCGCCAATTGCTCAATTTTGGACTTGGTCGAAACTTGAGTCTTGCACTCGTGCCTTGAGCGGAAATCATCCACCAAAAATGTACCATTGGTCCTCATCGAATAGGTGAAAATCTTGTCAAGTAATGTGAAAACCTTGTCTCGATTTCTCAACTTGTACCTTGTCGCGCTGATCGAGGCTTGAATCGCACCGTCGCGCCTTGAGCGGACGGTGTGGTAAATTCCATATGCTGCGCATCCAATTCGCCAGTATCTTCGTCACCGTGCTCGATCGTCTCATCAAAAATGGCTCGTACCTGATCAGGTCCAAAATGAGGACCCTGCAAAGGCTCGGAATCATGCAATTCTGCTCGAGAGTGCAAAGATCCTGGCCGCTCCACTCGCGCGGCATCGATGCCCAGCCGCTTCGCAACAAGCGAGGTAGGAAGCCACACCTCTTCCTTGCGCACCACACGGATACCTTCGTTTTCAGACACCACTTTGCCAGCTTCTCCTTCCTTTGCGCCCTCTCGTGGGCCAACACTATGCCCTTCACGGACAAAACGCGAAGCCAAACTCTGATCAGACAAGCTCGGATCAGATACAGCAGCAGACACACTCTGACGAGAGCCCGCCTTGCTGCTCAAACTCATGGACGCCTCCGACGGAGTCTCCGGGACGGGATAAACTTTTAATGGTCTTGCCGCTCCCTTGGCCGGAGTAAATCCAGCCAGAAAATCGCCCTTGGCTCGCGACTGGGCTCTTGCCTCTTGCGCGCGGACCTGGGCCTCCATTTTTGCAAGCGAGTGGCTGGGGTTATCGTGCGTACTCGGCGGCTTGCTTGATGCTCCTTTGCGCACAACGTCATCCATGGTCATGTCATATGCTTCAACGTCATCAATGTCCCCCTCGTCGAAGATACCAACACCAATGCCCTCATTCACACGACGACGCTTCTTCCCAGCTCCTCTTGTTCTTTGATTGGCCAAGCCAGGAAAAGCTCCAGCGCCGAGACCGGCGACGCCATTGCAAAACAAAAGGCTAGCTTTCGGTGTGTCAGGGGGAGGCCGCGAGCCCTCGGCTGCTCGCATGGTCAGTTCGACGCTACCATCCGCGAGAACATGTTGACCATGTCTTTTGGGAACCAAACGTGGACCCAAACCCTGTCCAGGCCGCCATCCAAGCGAACGCAACAGCTTGGACCCAAAGGACGCCGTTGCTGGCGACGGAAAAGGTTCTCCACGACCATCCAAGGCCATCTCGTTCTCATGACCCGCATTCGTTCCCAGACTTGACCTGACGACAAGATCGCCGCCCGCGTCATAGACCGCGCTGGCGTGCACATTACGACCAAGCAAGGGATCGTCCTCTTCATCCATAAAGTCTTCGGGCCGCTGCTGTCGCTGCTTCGGGGCAATGCCGCGCTCCTTATCTGCGCGAGACGAGACGAATTTGCTCGAACCGTGCCATCCCTCCGCTGACCCGACCGTGTTGTAGTACCCTGCCGAGAACCCGCCCGTAAAGGCGCCGTGCAGACGTCGCCGCCCCTGCGCATCATAGACCTCGCCAACCTTGGGGCGCCGGCGACCGCCCCCGCCACCGCTGCCCTCAGCGCCGTCGCAGGTTTCGCCCGTGGCCGAACTCAGCACCCGCTGCCGCTCCAAGCCCGACACGAGCGGGGTGCCCAGCAGCACCACCATCCTCGCGTCCGGTCACCGAGCGCCCACGCAGCGCAGCGCAGCGCGAGTAAACCTGTTTTGCAAGACGCTTGGTGGCAACAGCCTCGCAAACATGCTGGACAAGCTCCCCGAGTCCGCCGTACTCCTCGTGCTGCAGAGCATTCCGGCCCGCCACACCCCCGGGCGCTTCTCCCCCACGTTCGCGATTGACGTAGACGACAAGGACCTGTACGAAAGCGACGCCGCGTCGGGCGGCGCGCCCTTTCCCGAGGCAGCAAAGGAAGGAGGAGCCAAGGATACTCCGCTCGGACAGTGGGCGACCAGAAACCAAAACCTCGAGCTCGCCGGCAGAGACTTGATTTGCGTAGCGACAACGTGCAAGCTCGTGCACGACGTTCTTTGCAAGCATGAGGACGACCTCTTTCGGAAAGCGTACGAGGTCGATTTTTCGTATCGCAGTCCAGCGTACGCACGCTGGAAGCCCATTGCTTTGGCTGCCGATGGCGAAAAAGCTTTGAAAAGCGCGACCTTCTGCGCATGGGCAAGGTGCCCTCTCCCCTGGCCACTGCCAGCTGGCCAGAATTCATACAAGGCAGCGTACGTGGCCCAAGTCATGCACAAGAGCTTCTTCAAAATCATTGAGCGCGCCAAAGATAAGCAAAAAAGAATCAATGGAAAACCAGGTCTCTCCATGGCCAGCCCCGGCCCGGCGAGTCCCTCCTCGAGCGTGAACTCGGCCGCTCTAATCAAATCCTTGCGCTCTTCATCCTTTGAATTTCGCAGCGTCTCCGAGGTTAAAGCGGTGTCGATTTATGAGAACCCCTTTTGGTCCAAACCCGAAGCTAAATTCCGTCTCAAATTCGCCTACATTATCGGACGAGGGGCCGCATACATGGAAAAAATCATACGAGAGTGGGCTGCTGCACTGGCGACGGAACGCGGACGCGGCCAGCTTCCGCCGCCCACCTCCCGTTGCTCCGGCAAAGAAAGCGACAAATATCTTCTTCGTACACTCTTCGTCTTTGAGTGCATGCTCCACGAAGAGAGGAATGAGGAACGCTCGCCGTACACCATCTTTCCCTGGCTTGAATCATTGATACCAGAGGAGTCCTTTGGTATGCCTCTCGATGTCGACGGCATCAAACGGATCATGACATCGCTCATGGAAGAAAGGACGCGCAAAAATCAATCCGTACCAATGCGACCGCAATCCCACTTTGCCACCTTCTCGTTTCCCTCAAGTTACATGGAGCGCGGGGCGGCACTGCCTCTGGTTCAAAATGCTTGCCTCATGTACATGCTCCGCTGTGTCGGCTATCAATGTTCCATGACCAATACGCCCGGTTGCGTTTTTGTTCGCATCGAAACCAGGGAGGGCGAGGGCCCGATCTTTGCCGACGCAGATAGCTTTAGCGTGTTGACTCGTGCCGAGCTCGAAACCCTGCTATTGGGAAGTGATATCATCGCGAGTGTTGCCCCCGGCACCCAGCTTGCGCCCTACATTGAAGGCGTCCCCGACCAAGAAATGATCTTGCGCACGGGCAGAAATGTTTTCTCCACCATGGAAAGGGCCAACGTCACCGGCGTTTCGCGCAGTTATGTTGCCCCGCTCATTCTCAAGCTCAGTAGCGTCGTCGCAGAGACCTCACGAAAGCTTGGTCTCGCCAATATCAGGGCAAATGTCGACACTCCCGGAGTCGATCGCATCATCTGGGACGTCTACATGTATGGTGTGAATCGAGTGCTCATGCCCTAAAAAGAAAAGACTGCATTCGTGCTTTTCTCCGTCTCTTCTTCCTCCTCCCTCTCCGTCCTGAGTTCTCATCCTCTCTGCCCCAGACATAGGACAATCCAAAAAGAGAACATGACCTAGTCGTGCTATTGTCCACATCCGCGCTTGCTATCCAAGAGAAGTCTGGAGATTCTTTTGCGCGAGAACGCCCGAGGCCATCGAAGTGAGCAGCGTGTGCGCATACGAGGAGTTTTGCAGCCCTTTTGCGCGCAATGCTTCCACGACGCGAAATCGGACATCTCCGCAGACCTGAGCATCCGAAAATCCCGGATTCTGAAAGAGACCTTCGCGAGCGTAGTTCCGATATGCTGCGTCAGGCACAACTGCAGAGGAAAAGGTGTGCTGTTCGAGCCTCTCTTTGCTCGGCACAATCTCTTGAAGTTTTCCAAAATAGGGAACCTGGGTTCGCAGATGATCCAGACGTTGCTCCGCGGCAACGCCTTCAAGACGCGCGCGCTCCAGCTCCGCTGCTTGCTCGCGCTGCTTCCGTTCGAGCTCTTGTGCGCGATACTGAACACGACGTTCGTTCTCGGGCGCTCGGGCACGTTGCGCTTCCAAGAGCGTCTCTTCATGTTGAGCTTCTTGCAGAGCTTGCATTGACTTTTCAAACTCGCGCTCGCGCTGAAAAGCAGCGACGAGTCGCCGTTTATGTTCACGTTCGAGCTCTTCGAGCGCTTCGCGTCTTTCCTCTTCCTCGCGAGCTTCGGCCTCTCGTGCTGCGCGGATTTCAGCCTCTTGTGCTTCACGAATGGCTGCTTCACGTCGCTGCATTTCGAGACGACCCTGAATTTCGGCGCGTCGCGCAGCAAGCGCATCCTTTTCTCCCTGCAGCACGACCGACGTCTGATAGGCTTCCATTTCATTGCCAAGACGTTTTTCGGCATTGTCGGCGAGCGTCCCCATGTCTCGCAAAAACGAACGGGCGGCATCTTTTCGGAGAGCTGCCAATCGTCGTCGCTCCTCGAGCCACGAGAGCTCCTCCTCGATACGAGCTCGTCCAAGTTGGGGAAATTGCAGTGAAGCACGCTCGAGAAACAATCCCAATCCGCGACCACGAAGGACTGTTTCGCGATGCAATTTATCGAGTGCCTCCCAAAGCGCAACTGTCTGAGCACTTGGTGTTGCTTCTACGTCGACGTGGGTCGGATTCTCAGTGTCCTGGTTTTTGCTCGGTGGGACCTGGTCTTGTGCGGGAATCACTCGCTTGTGGGCCTTTGCACGCGTCTGCAGACCTTCAATTCTGCCCATTTGCCGCGCACGAAGAGCATCAAGATCTGCATTGGCCTGTTCAAGGACTGCACCGACGCTGGGCACCGTATCGTATCCTGCGGCAATGTGCTCAAGTCGGAAGCGCACGGCTTGGATTTTGGACTCAATCTGGCTTTCCTTGGGGTCGTCTGCATCTGCTGCCAAAGAGGTTACGTCTGAGCGAAGCGACCGCGTCGCGACAGCCTTTGCGTTGATCGCTTCCTTCATGCACTCCTGCGCTGTTGCGTGCAGCGTGTCGCCCTCCTGTGCCAGACTGCGGCGAACGATCTCCAAGATCTCAGCCATTTCCTGTAACTGCGTACTCCGGTGCAGTCTCCCACGCTCTCCATGCAAGAGCGATCGCATACCTAAAACTTGCGTAAAAAGATCGTTGCGCCATTGTTGTGTTGCCGCGGCCTCTTCGTCGGCTTGAGTCTGAAGTTCACGCCACTCCTCGCTCATCGCCGACTCGTTGAGGATGGCGGACTCCTGAGTCTTTGCACTCGACTTTGCTCGTCGCTGCGGCACATGTGCGCCCGCATCGAGGAGACGTCGGGTCGATGAAGAGCCTTGCAAGCGCCGAGTCAACGTAGGTGTGGACTGCTCATTGTTTTGCATGAAGCCCGCAAGATCGCGTTCCAAATTGCTTGCCTCTGCGGCTAGTGCAACAAACTCCTGCTGCCAGTCGTGCTTGTGCTTACTGAGCTTGGTCTTGCGTTTCTGCGCGCTGCTCTTCTTCGAAAGCTTGTCGAGCACGGCCGAGGTTCGCTCCGCGCGAGCCACGGCTGCCTCCATCTGAGCCACCTTCATGATGCTTTCTTTGGGTCGTACTCAGTCTGTATCTCTCTTAACGTCACCTCTAGGTCCAGATCGCTCGCAATTGTTCGCGAGAGCACGCAGACGAACAAGTCAAAATGATGTTGCCCCCGTTCTCTCGAGCAGGGTGTCCGTTGTCTATACTTCTATACAGCAAGTTGGCAATGGGTTGCGCAACTCATTCTCTGCTAGTTTAGTTGGCCAGCCTGGGTTGCGCCCAGAGCGAGCCCAGCATCATGCATACCACGTTCTGGATCAGCCCAACAGCCCGCTGCTGGTGTATGACAGCCATCCTGCAGTGCAGTATTGTAGATTTTGCGTGAAGATCTCTCGTTTTCTCAGCTGAGGTCGAGAGGCGCGGCGATTTTTGGGGTGTCCCTTTGGGTGTCCGGGAGCCACCAGACCCGAGTCGAAAGATGGCTTCGGCGACGAGCAGCGCCGAGCAGAGCAGCTTCGGGCGTGGCAGCGGGAGCGGAGAGGAGGACGCCGCAGTCAGCGCGTACAATGTTCCTGGCGGCACCAGCAGCAAGAACAGCAGTGGCAGCGCAGTCTACGTCGAGGGCCCCAGCGACCATGCCGACAACGTCAAGTTCTACACGCTTTGCGTGGCGCTGGAGCGCGCGGAAAAGGCCACACTCAAACCAAGACAGCGCGTGAGACTCTTCTTCAATCGCCGGCTCGTAGACACGAGCACAAAACAGACCATGTATCCTCTGGTGCGACTCATCGTGCCCCAAGTAGATAACGCAAGAAAGCGATACGGGATCAGGGAAACGCTGCTCAAAGGACTTGTCCGCGAGTCGATTGGACTGAGCAAGACCTCGGCTTTGGGGCTGAAAATTAACCATTACAAGGATGAAAGGTATGCAGGTCCACATTCGGGCCGGCTTCCCGGCGTCGTCGAGGATATTCTTCGCGAGCGCGGTAATGGCCCCGGGGACGCGGGCAACAAATTGACGGTAAAAGAGGCGAACCAGGAGCTTGACAAACTGGTCCGAGCCGCGGATAACGACGAGAGGAGACTGATTCTCCGCGGGCTCTTGAACAAGATGAATTCGGTCGAGTTCAAGTGGATTCTCAACATTGTCATTGGTGACAAAATGAACATTAAAATCAAGCACGAGTCCTTTCTCAGGGCTCTGCATGACGATGCCCTGGATCAGTACAACTCGCATCTGAATTTACGACGCGTGTGTGCGCAGTGCCGCGATCCCAGTGTGCGCTTGCGTGCCGAAGTGACTCTGTTCAAGCCTTTCAAACCAATGCTCGGGTATAAGCCGAGCTCCAACATGACTTGTCTCGACGGCTTCGGAGGTGAACCCTTTGCTGTAGAACCAAAACTCGACGGCGAGCGCTTGCTCGTGCACTGGGCGCGCCGGGATCCTGGGGCGGTCAAGGTGTTCTCTCGCCAAGGCCTCGACATGGGCAAAATGTACAGATACAATGAGGCCTTGCAGGCTCAGCTCGAGCATGCGCTCTTGGCCGACGAGTGCATTGTAGATGGAGAGCTCGTCCTCTATGACCAAACGACGGGTAAATATGCGGCCTTCGGGGCAAATCGCACCGAGGCTGCAGAAGCCGCCGAGGCTTTCGCGAATCAGGAAGAAAACGAGAGTGACCGTTGGCTGTGCTTCATGGCCTTTGACCTCATTTACGTAAAGTCACACTTGGTCCCCTCGGACCGTCAACAATCGCTCACGGGACTCACGTACAAGGAACGGCGCGACCTCTTGCACAAGGTTATCCGCCCCACACCGCACAAGGTTGAGATTATTGCCAGCGTTATCGTGGACCGCATTGACAAAAAGGAGCGGTACAATGAAATGTTTGACGCTCTTGATGAAGTCATGGAGGACCGTGGCGAAGGGTTGATGCTGAAGAGCATCTCTTCGACATACGACCTCGACCAACGACGACGGGAAAGCTGGGTCAAGGTCAAGCCAGAATACTTTGCGGCGCTGAATGATGAACTCGATGTGATTGTGCTTGGAGGCTATCTTGCCGATGGCCAGCGACGCACTGGAGGCGCGAGCCATTGGATGCTTGGGTTGGCCAAGGACCCCACGGATGGTGGTTTGCCCACTCAGTTTTATAGTTTTGGTAAAGTCGGGACAGGCTACAGCCTCCAAGAGCTGCATCAACTGCGTAGCCAACTCAAGGCTGGCGAGCATCGCTGGGAGGGGACGCCTGAACATCTTATGGGCTGGAAGCCCGCCAAGGCTAGCGATAGGCCTGACTTTTGGTACGAGCCGAGCAAATCTGTCATTCTAACGGTGATCGGTGCCGAGATCGTGCCGTCGCCACATTGGAGCTCGGGATACGTGATTCGCTTTCCTCGCGTGAAGCGCATTCGATGGCCTTCTGACAAACCGTGGCATGCCTGTCTTCGCTTCACAGAACTCCGCGAGGTTCATGCGCGTAATCGCGGGGGTCTTTCACTGTCTCGGATGGAGTCTGGTCAACGGGCGGCCAGCGGGCGCGAAGGCGCTCGCAAAAAGCCCACCAAGCGCGCTCGCACTGCCGTGGGCATGGTGCCAGCGCAATTTACCGCCGTGGCGCGTGCGATCCGGGAAAAGGCCAACAGCGAGTCGAAGCTCTTTGCGGGCCACAATGTTTTGATTATTCCATTCGATGTCTCGCCACCTTTACAATTTCGCCACGCCAATGGCGAAATCAAGATTGTTCAGACGAACACCGACCTGGCGGTCTTGCTCGAGAACAATGGAGCCACGTACATTGCCACTGCGCCTCGGAATAAGCGTATCGACTATGTGCTCGTGCACAGCGAGGTACCTCCGCAGCGATTACAAAACATTATCGAGACAGACAAGGTCGATCTTCTATTTGTGGATTGGGCGCTGGCGAACCTGGCGCGGGGCGAGCTCGTGGTGCCCAAGTTTCGAGACTACTATCACATGTGCTCGGCGACGCGCGAAACATACGGCAACATTGATCGTTTCGGGGATCACCAAACGGAACCTACCTCTGCGCAAGCGCTCAAAGCCCTCCTGTCTCGCGTTCAGCTCGAGACGGATAGGGAGCACGCTTCACAGAGACGTCGTCGAGGCGGTGCGCGATCTCTGAGCTGCCCGTCGCCGACCTTTTCGGTCCCGTCGCCAAGTCTGCTTTCAAGCGCTCCGTCGCCGACGGCGCACCGCGGCAATCGTGCAGAAAACGTGGCATTTGCAATGCGAACGCTGCTTGAGGACGAGGATGATCCATTGCTTACTCATAGTACCCCTCTTCGAGCGTGCGTGCTGTACTTTGACAGGTTTACCTTGCTCCGCACATCTTCTGGTGACGAAGAGGTTGATCGTCCGGATTTCCTCGTCTCTCGTATGGCCGTTCTTGTATCTTTGGCGCGCATGCACGGGGCCGATGTCAGATATGAGTTCACGCAAGAGGTCACGCATGTCATTATGGACCCTGCATCGCCTCTGGCCGCCAAGCACCTTCAGGAAGTTGACGCAGTTCTTGCGTTTCGACGCCGTATTAGTATCGGCAAGGACCGCTCTGCACATGAGCCGTACGTGGTAATGTACGCATGGTTGGACGAGGCGATTCAGCGGGCCAATGCCTCCGACTCCGGAGGATCCGTTGGCTGGGAGCACGTGCCTCCTGAAGGCTATGATATGCATCAACTACGACTGCGTTTACCGAGTACTCTTCAACAACAGCAGCCAGCAACAGCTCGTTGATCTTGTTCTTAGCATTTGCGAAATTGTGTGCATGGCTGGACAAGTTCTTGCAATGAGCTGGTCCTCTGGCGGCCTCCGTTGGCTACGAGCATGGGCCACTTTTCCTCTGGGAACGCTACAACATGTGTACCTCTTGGCTCGTCGTAATCTTCCCATAGATCTTGCTCCGGACCATAATTCTTTTTATATACAAGTTCCCGAGCGTGCTCTTCTTACTTTTCACTTGCAACGGTGGCGGGTGGTGGAGTTTCAAAATGAAAATTTGCCGCACGCAGAATAGCCTAACAAAAGACCTACTTGCGCTGGACAAACTTTTTCTTGGTGTCACCCTGTTCGGGAGCCTCATTTGGTGCATTCACACCTTGGGGGAAAAGTGAAACTCTCGATGCGCTTTGGGGACTACGGGTTTCCCATGGCTCCCAGCCTCATCACCCAAGACTTTTCGGCAAAGCCCTTTCGCGCGGACTTTAGCTAATCTACTCTGGTCTGCTTTGCTTTGCTCTGGTCACGGCAAGAGGCACGGAATACGCCCCGCTGCCGATAGCGTGCGAGTGGTCTGCATTGCTGCTTGCCACGGACTAGAGCGTCGCGGCCGAGTCCCAGCCCAATGTAGTAGCAACCTGATCGACACCGACAAAAAAGCAAGTTCTGCGTGCTGCTGCCTGCGTGCATGCATGCATGCATCCCCATCGCTGGCGTCACGTCACTGGCCTCGCCGTGCCGCCGCTGCCGCGCTCGACGCCCAGCCCCTCCATCGCGGCGCCGCGTCCACGTCTCCCAGGACCCCCCGCAGAGCCCTGCGCATCCGCCAGTCACTCCGTCTCTTTCAAGGCGTCCAAACCAGCGTTTACGCAAGCCCCGCAACGTTGCTTGACCGATGCGAACCTCGCGCAATGCGGCGTCGCCGCCAGCGTCGCAGGAGTCGCAGCAGCCGCAGGAGTGCCGCTGTCGCAGGCGCTGGCGCTGTCGAACTTGAAGGTCGTCCGTCCGAGACAAGATCGGATCTGACCCGGACCGGGGCCGCAATCCGGACCGTGCGTCTGCGGGATTCGTTCCGTCCGCCATTCGAGGAATCCCCGTCGTCGAGCGAGCGACCGACCGAAGGGGAGACCGTCGGGCCCCGGAGAAGATCAGCCGCCACAGGCCGTGCCGCGGGGGCTGGCGCCGCCAAATGGCGCGGCCGCCGCGGCCTTCCTGCCAAGTTGGCGGCGGCGAGGAAACCTGACTTGAGACCGATCTTCGTGACGGCGGCGGCTTGTGATGTGACAGTGAGTGATGCAGTATAGAGTGGCCTGCGGAGCGTCTGGTGCTTATGCGAAGCCGACTTGGGTGGCGTCGGGTGCACTTTCCGCCCTCGTTGCGTTGTGTTGTGTTGTGTTGTGATGAGTTGTGATGAGTTTTTTGGCGGCGTGGCGTGCGCCTTCCGTATCTTCGTTTCGTTTCTCGTTCCATCCCTGCCGCGCGGACCGATGGTGGGGAGCTCGCTCGCTCGCTCGCTCACCTGGCCGCAACCGCTCGCGATGGAATGGACATCGAACGCAGTGTAGCGCAGCGCAGGCAGCGCGCGCACTGTCTCTGTCGCTGTCCCTCGTGGAGGGCGTGCGTGCGGTGCGATGCGTCAGTCCGCCGCGGCGCCGGGACGAAGCGCGGGCCCGTCAGTCCGCCTCGGCGGCGCAAGTGGGCGCGGCGCCGATAGCCGACTTGCGGAGGGGCCATTGTCGACTTGCAGCGGCAGGCAGCGGCCCTCTCGAGGGCGGCAGCGGCACGCTCCGCAGTGCGCGCGCGGCGGATAGCGCGCTTGCGGGCGCCGCAGCAAGTGCGCGTTTAGGTTATACTTCACTTGGCCGGCCGCGGAAAGGGGGAAGGAATGAAGTGGTGCATCGATCGCAATCGATGGATCGATCGATGGATCGATCGATCCCTCGATCCGTCGATGAGATGATCATCGGGCCAGGCCTCGCAGGCGGCAGGCCGGAAGAAGGCCCTGCAGGAGATCTTGCCGCCGCACAGCCTGCCACGCCGCTGCTGCTCAGCCGCCGTGCCGAGACGAGTCCACGCGCACGCACGCAGGGAGAGGAAGCGGAAAATGGAATCGCCAGCCGCCAAGCTTAGGTTTATCCCGCGTCATACAGCGACCGACCGACTGCGCCAGCCTCGCAGCAGCACAGTGTTGCCCGGGGCGTAAAGTACTTGACACCGGGGGCGAGCTGACTGTGGCACGGAAGCGAATGTGCGTGAAATGAAATGCCATAAATGAACGAAATGCGTGAAATGAACGAAAGAGTGAGATGGAGGCGCCGCGGCGGCCGCGCTGCAGCCGCGGCGCACGGCGACGGTCGCTGACGGCGCCCTGCGCGCGGCGGCAGCGCGAGGCGAGCGAGGCTCGGCCCGCGCGGCAGCAGCGGCCCGCAGCGCACGGCCGCAGCCGCGAAGGCGAGGCAAACTCGCAAAGGGCGCGACGCAAGGCGACAGCAGCGCAGCAGAGCAGAGCAGAGCGAGCAGCGAGCGCGGAGAGGGAGGGAGGAGAAGCAGCAAAACGGGAACGCAGCGACGCACCGCGGGCGACGCCAGCTTGCGCGAGCCCGAGGGAAGCGAGGGAGGGAGGGAGGAGGAGGAGGAGAACGCGACGCAGCGCAGCGGGAGGGAGGGAGGGAGGGCGGACGGACAGACGGACGGACGCGAGCGCCGGTAGACCCGAAGCGGCAGGCACGCGGAGCCAGGCAGGCGAGGGGACGCGGCGTACGTTCCTTCCTGATCGCGGAGACCGAGCAGACGAGGCACGAAGTCAGGGGAAGCGAGGCGAAGCAAAGCAAAGAGAAGCAAAGCGTCAAGCCGGGCGACGATGGAGCGCGCCGTGAAGCAGGAGATGCCGATGCGGGAACCGCTGGACGCAGAGATGGACGCCATGCTCAAGGAGTCCTTCCTCTCGGACGACGAGGTGCTCGGCCTCGGTCTCCAGCTCGTCAAGATGGAGGACGACGCAGACGACTTCCACCATGGACAACTTCAGCATCACCACTTTGGCCAAGACATGAACGACGACGGCTTCAGGCTGCTCGACGACGCCGACGCCAACGCCAACATGGACATCGAGCTCGCACCCTTCCTGGACCTCGGACCCTGCGGCAATGAAGAGCGACGCATCGGCCAAAAGAACAAGCGGCAAATCGAGACCCCCGCGCCGACCATGATGCCGACGCTTGCCGCCGACACCTTTGCGCCTCTTCCGCCCTTGCGCGAGGCGGATGACGCCTTCGACGGGCAGAGCACCAGGAGCAACAGCAGCAGCGGCGACGAAGTGTCCTCCATGGCCTCCTCGACGGCCTCCGTCAAGAGAATGACCGCGACGTCCACCACGCCGCCTCAGGCGCCTCGCGCCGCCCTCACGTGCGACCTGAACGCGCTCTCGAGCCCGAGCGCCCGCCAAAACGAGTTCATGCGTGTCGTTTCGCAACCTCCTCTCGAGGTGCGCACGCGCACGAAAAATGAAAACCGCACCTTTGGTTGCGAGGTTCAAGTCTTGCGTGTACCCGACGTTGCCAACGCCACGGCTAGTGTGGAGCTGTGCTATGCGACCGATACAAGCGTCGTCATTTCCACAATGGGCGGGACACTCACGCGCCCTGTCACCAACGGCCGCGTCGCTTTTGATGACCTCAGTGTCAGCGTCGCCTCCCCCAAGCACGCCGAAAAGGAGTTCGTTCTCAAGGTGACCCTCGCCGGAGCCCCGGACATGCCCGTGTTTTCAACGCCCTTTTACGCCTACTCGCACAAGAGCGTGCTCAAGCGCCGGCGCGAGGTCTCATTGCGTGCCGCCAGCCACAAGGCCGTCTCGTCGCGCGGTGGCGAGTCCATGCATGTCGTCGGCCTTCCCTTTGTACGTTCGGACCGTCTCCAGGTCGTCTTTCGTGTGCACAAGTCGTACTGCTGCGAGGGCTGCATTGACGACGTTGCGGCCGCAAGCGGCAGCGCGGAAGTGACCAGCGCTGGCGACAGTGACGACGCCAACTGGATGTCAGTGCGTGCTACAGATCTCGAGTTCTTTTCAGAGAGCGTCCTGTTTTTCCGCACGCCCACGGTGTTTCGCAATGCGATGCAGGATGTACCATGTTCTCTTCAGGTCACCAATGACGGCCGCAATTTTTCCGCATCGCTGCCCGTGGTCTTTACCGCAGACGGTGCTCCCTCTCCCAAGCGGCACTGCGCCATTCGCTCTCGCATGTAAAGAAGCACCTTTACTGCTGCAAAAGACAGATGCCCAAACAAAGGTGGGGAGGGGAGGGCAGGAGAGGTTCGAAGGAAAGGGTAGATCTGGGCTTTGAGGCCTGCAAGCATAACGCGGCATGGCGCTGCGTTACGGCATGCACGGACCCACCTCCGTTGCCAAACTTTACTCCACTTTACTTTACATCCAATCCCATGGATTCATATATTTATCGAGATGATTCACTTCATCGCGACCAACGCAACGACCACAACAACAACCATCAACATAAACTTATCATATATATATATATATATATAATTTTGTCTCATATCCCACCACAAAGGAGGCAAAGACTATTTTCATCTCTCATCAGAGAGAGAGAGAGAGAGAGAGATCAAAAGCGCTTCTGTGACATGGAGAGCTCGAGCGCGCGCTGCAACTCGTCATCTTCGTCGTAATCACCAAATCCTCCAGAAGCGCCATGACCGTGGTCACCACGAGACTCGCGCAATGCTTGCTCCAGTTGCTGACGCTCGTACTCCTCTTCGTTGAGTCTTTCGCTTGCTTGGAGAGCCGCAGTAATGTCCTCCTGTTCGCTGCTTTGGCGAATTGCTTCCAAAATAGCCTCTTGCTCCGTGGCCTCAACGTCCGAGACGCGCAGCGCAGCCCGCGTTGACGATGCAGCTTCCGAGTCCAAAACAGCGCCCTCCACCAAAGCATCCTCGTCTTGGCTAGCCTGCACCAACGAAGCAGCCAACGCCTGCTCCAGATCGCCGTCCGCAAAGGCGTACTGCTCGCGCGAGGCTACCACGTCAGCATCGACCTGGTCCAGTTCACCTCGCCGTTGCGAAGCCACCAGGCCACCAACTTGAGCTTCGCTCTGACCCGCTCGTCTTGCGCGTGAGACAGCGACGCGTTCGCGTTCCAGCTCACCAACTTTGTTTTCCGCCCCAGAAAGAAGGTGCGCTTCAAACTCTGGGCCTTTGATGGAATCGTAGTGGCCACCACCATAAAAGGAAAGAATGATGGGCGGTCGCGAGCGTCCGCGCGTCGTCTCGTGAAAGGTTCGTAGCTGCTTCGCGCCCAAGTGCGAGTCATACGCCATGACTTGCGCCGGTCGATCATAGATCTCGCACATTGCCTGAATCTCGATGTCGTCTCCCCACACGGCATTGCGTCTTTTGTTTGCAATGTACGCGCCAAAACGAGCCGCGCCGCCCACCACAAAGGGCTCAAAGTATGCGCGTTCGCTCTCCATGTAATCCATGCACGAAGCCCGAACCAGACGATGATGCTCTGCCGTCCCGTACACTTGATGGCTCACGGCACGAAAGAGGCAATTCCCGTCGGGGGCCATTGGGACCACCTCCATGCCATCCGCGAGCAGGGCGTTCACATACCTTTGATATCGTGGATCTCCGTCTGCTGCAATGTCGCGCTCATGTCGCTTGCGCCCCGCCCGCCCGCTGCGCCGTCTCTGCTGGCGCTCGCGAGGATTGGAGGGTGGCAGCCCGCCGCGAGACTTGCGCGATGACCACCCGCTCGACCACCGCCTGCTCCGACGATTCTCTTCACGCAACAGGCGTTGTACAAACCTTCGACGAATCACGTTGTCGCCATGGAACTCGTGCGTGAGCTCACCGAAAGGGGAGATCATGCGCATGTGCACTTTCATTCCATCCCGAAATTGCCGATTGTTGAGAAAAGCCTCCAGGGGTTTTACAGACACCAAATGGTCTGGAAGAAGCTCTTGCACCTCCACATGCATGCCTTTTACGGAAGACTTGAGACCGACGTCTCGACAGTCGACAATTTCTCCGCGGCGGGGCAGACTCCGTAATTCAGGAACAAAACAGTTCGTCCCAAGGGGTGCAAGAAAGCGATCATCTTCGACGTTGCATTCAAAGGTTTCTTCGGAGAAAAGGACGCGCACCGTGACGGTGCGCGGAGTCTGTCCCGAGGATTCGACGAGGGCCTCGCGCCAGAATCCATGGAACACCTCGACCACGTCGCCCGGTTTGGGCCGAAAGGGCATGCCGTCCCTCTTTGACTCATCCCGCGATGACGACGGGATGTCCCGGCTGCCGTAGTCATCGTACAGGCCGCCGTCGTCGGTCGCATCGTCCAGCTCGTCGTACTCGTCGTCGTTCTCCTTTGCGCTCCGCTCGTTTGCCTCCCTGTACACATCGTCTTCCTCGGAGCTATTGCCGTCGTACTCCGACGAGGAGGAGTCCGAGAGGTCCTCGCGGCGCGCGTCGCCGCGCGTGCTGTTCTGCGCAAGGTCCAGCCGTCGCGCGCGGGCGCCGGCGCCCGTCTGTGCCGCCGAGGAGTTCTGACGGCACGTCATGCTCCCATGAACCGCAGTCGCGCGGACCGAGCGCCGTGCCCGCGCGACGGCCCTGAACACCGGCTTCAGCGGGCCTGCGCGGCCGCCCCCCCGCGCGCGCGCGGGCGCGCGAGCGCGGGCGCGCGCGCGAGCGTCGTGCGTCGTGCGGCGCGTCGCGCTCGGACCCCCAAGGTCCCGCCAAGATGGATCGATGATGGACAGAGCGACGAATCTGGAATCTGGACGCCAGCTCGCTCGCTCGCTCGCTCGCAGACGCGAGGCCTCAAGCGAGGGCGCGCGCCCGCCCTCTTCCCGTCTCTCCCAGGCTGCGGCGCGCGACCGGCTGCGGCGCCTGGTACCTCGCCTGATCCGGGTCTGGTCGGTCTCCTTCCTTGCCTTGGGATACTGTTCGATAATACTGGCGGATTTCATGCCGATTTTATGCCGGCGTTCTATGCGATTTTATGCGTCGATTTTATGCGCACCAAACACGCAACGCGGCGCAAGCGAGCAAGCGAGCAAGCAAGCCCGCGAGAGCGCCGGACGCAGCGGGCGCAGACGCAGACGCGTACGCATTGCTCGGCAGAGCAACGCGCGGCGTCGGCGTCGCGCGCGGGAGAGCGGGCTACGGAGAGGAGCAGGATGGAGATGGCTCGGGAGACGAAGACAGCGACGATGGCTGCCGTGGCGGTGAGCGCCGCCGCGGTGCTGGGCGTGGCGGCGATGCTGGCGCGCCGCAAACGTGGCAGGGAAGAGGTGAAGCGGTTTGTCAAGTTCAAGGACGTTGCGGGCGACGCCGAGAACCCGTCCAGGAATGTTCTTGCGGTGGACTGCGAAGCGCGCAAAGTCGAGAATTGTCTCACGCACCACCGCTGCGCCTTCAAGCTCAAGCCGGCGGCCATTCGTGGCGACTCATCCACGGACCTTGTGCTCGAAGCTCTCCGGCAGAACCATGAGATTCTTGACCGGGCCGACTTTGTCACTTGCAACCACTTCGATATCGATGCCTTCACTTGCGTCCTCGCGCTCGTGTCCCCACGGGAGCGCGTCTTGGCAAACGAGGCCGTCTTTCGTGAAACCGCACGGATCGGAGACTTTCGCGAACTGGATATTGAGCGACTCAAGGCGGGCGATGAAAACGTGCGGCGTGGCTTAGAGCTGTGCTGCTTTCTCAACACACTGGAACGCAGGGAGTTTGCCCGGCCCTTTGAAGACGGCTCGGACCCGCTCAAGTGGGACATGTTTCTTGAAGATCCCCGCGTTTGGGATATCATCGAAGGCCGAGGCCACTTGCACCGCGACGCGGATTGGGGACAAGAGTTTGATCGCGTGCTCAGCGACTGTGCTTTGATTCGGCGGGTGCAGCACTTTCCAGATCTCGGGCTCGTCGTGATTGAAGCTCCCGAACCCGTGCATTACTACGCACTTTTTAGCGGCAATCCCGAAGACGTCGTTTTGGCGCTCTACGACGGAAATCGCTATGAGCTTGAGCAGCGCTACTCGACCTATGTCGAGCTCTGCTCGCGGCCTGTATTGCCACGTGTCTGTCTCACGCATCTTGCGAAAATGCTCAGCAAGCTGACGGGCGAGTCATGGCATGCGAACCGTTTCACAGACTCGGGCCCGCTCATGCGCATCGATAAGCCAGAGAAGAACCTGAACAAGGCGGAGCGCTACGGCCACCCTTATGAGCGACCTATTTACGCTTCCAAGCTCGACGCCGACCAGATGCTGCGTGCTGTGCAGGCCTATCTTACCTTTGGACTTGACAATGCGGGTATCACGGGACCTGTTCCTGCGCAAGATCTTTCGTGGTCCAAGCTGCACGAACTCAATGGCAGCATCGACTGGTCAAACCTTGCTCTCGAGCCTGTTCTTGTCAAGTAGGCTTTTCATTCTTTTTTCTTCGTCCCCCCCCCCCCGCGCGCGCGCTTACTTGCCACATGATTCTCCTCGTCCATTAGTTGACTCATTGCCTGTCCTTGATCACGAGGAACACGCCCCTCTCTCTGTGCTCAATTCCGTCTGCGCATCATCACAGATCGCAGCATGAACTTTTCTTCCCAAGGGATGCTACAAGTTGTCTCTGCCAGGTTGTTTTCCTTGCGGTACTGCTCACAGAAGAAAACAAAAAAATTCCGCGTCAGATCTTGTTTTCTGATTTTCTAAAACGAAAAGTCGTGCAATCAACGAACCTCCGGTCTCATACGGCTACCTAGTCTACGCAAGACGTCCTTGGGGATACGATTAAATCGTGCCCGAACCTCCATCGCGTTCACGGACCGACATGACATCGTGCCCATGTCCTGACGACCAAATTGAACATTGCCAACGTCCCCAATGGATGACTGTGCAACCTCTACAAAGCTAGTCTCAATGGCGTCGCTGGCACTCAGACGCACATCTAGACCTGAGATAAAAGGCGCTTCGACCTGAAGCTGATCCGAGCCACGACCTCTCCCTGGAATTTCTACAAACGATACGCGTTGCCCAACCTCGGTTCCGGTCGGAGCGCCTTGCCGATCCTCTTCCTCTTCCTCTAGCGCTATAGCTTTTCCTTTAAAGTCTTCGAGATTATCGACGCGGAGAACCAGAGCAGAGGCAGACGATGGCAGGATACGGAGCGCTGGGATAACATCCTCGTACGCTGCCGAGGCGCCAAAACTAATGACGCCGGGCTGCACAGATTGAGTGGCCAATCCGCGAAGAAGGTTGCTCGTTGCGTAGAAGCGGTTCTCTTCTTCGCCAAAGACGATTTCCTTGACGTGTGCCGACGAGGTCCCTGTTCTTGCTCCAACTGCAGCATCCTCGTCCTCATGGCTTGCCGGGTCCCGAAAGATCATCGGATGGCAGGACGGCTGGCCGATCCACGCGAGCTGCTGCAGCAAGAGCGCGCTCTGCGTAACAGATGGCTGCGCGGTCTCCAAGAGACCGGGATCGACACCCTGTAGGCAAATAGCCAAGAGCTGCTGCGCCGCGGGGCACCCACCTGCGCGTCTCGCGGCGGAAATCCAGTCCACGGAAGCAAATTCGATGGAGATCCTGCCGTCTGTGACGGCGGCATGGTACTGGTCGCTCGCGAGCTTGAACCACGTCGCCGAAGACCTCCTTGCAGGCGCCTGCTTGCTCGCGAGGCCCAAGACGTCCGTGAACGTCTCGTACGCGCGGCGCACCGAGGTCTCGCCGTCGCACCACACCAGGAGGCGCGCGACGCGGGCCCCGCCGCGCAGGGCCATGGTCCCGCCGCCGCGGGTGGGGCGTTCGCCGCCTCGAGCTCGCTCGCTCGCTCGCTCGCGCGGCGACGCGGTGCGGGCGACGAGAGTTCTTGCTTTGTGGCCTCGCCGCGCGCCGCGAAGAGGCGAGCAGTTCTGCTCCTCTGGGTCGCTCCCTGGTCTTCTATACCACCATTCGCCACCATGGATAGAGATCGTCTTCGTCGTCTTCGCAAAACCTCAACGCGCACAAGGACTCGGAGGCGGCGGAGCGCCACGTGCAGGCCGGCCGCGAGGCGCGCCAGGGCCGGAGCCGGAGGGCGAGAGGCAGATGCAGGCCGCGGGGCCCGGGGACGAGCGGCTGGTCGCGCTGCAGCGCGTGGAGCAGCTGCAGGTCGAGCGCGAGTACGAGGCGCGGCGACTGGTGGTGCTCAAGGCGCGCGAGCAGGCGAACCGCGACGTGGCGAACGAGCTGCGCTTTGGCAGCGCAGGCGATCGTCTTCGCAAACAGCCGCAAGTTTTCGCGGCGGTGTCCGCGGACCTCATGCTCGACTTTCCAGCGCACCAGGCGGAGGGGATTGTGCTCAGAGAGCAGACGGATTTGCGCGCCAAAATTGCAGATGCGACGGCGCGTGTCGAAGCCATCGATGCGGCGCTCCCGGCTGCAAATGCAGCCTTTCGCTCTTATGACCCGCGCAATCAAATTAATTGAAATCTGCTTCGCAAAGCGTCAGGGGAAGAGGGGTCGGCCCCTCCTCTTGCCCGTAAAGGAGATGGAGACAAAGAGAGAGCGAGGTCTCGTTCGAGTCAATCAACGATCCTTTTGATTAGCCCCGCTTCAAAAGCTTGACAGAGCATGTGATTTAGTCAAAGTTGGCTCAAATATGGTCGCCAACTTCTTCAAAGAATTGATTTTGTCAAAGTCAAGGCTGGAGTCTTGCACGCGCACAGTATCGTTCATTCCATGTGAGATTCCAAGAAGCCAGGCATGCATGCCTTTGCACGTTTTCACTCCCAGCATGCTTGCGCGTGGCTGCGACGATCTTCTCCCCAACGTTGAACTCTTGCCCGAGGACCATACGGTTGCGGTCGCTTTTCTTTGTAACCGCAAATACAAACCCACATGCTACTGCTTAAAGGACTTCATGATCGCGAAACGCTCGCAAGATTACGAGCGCAAGGTTATCAAGGTAACATTCTTGAATGGCCACAACACGAAATGAGGCAACTCGAGTTACCAGACAGAGCGAATGGAGTACCCACACAGCTCTTGCTAGAATTTCGGGATCCATGTTGGGCTCGAAGATTCGATTCTTGCTCTCAATGATGCCGCGAGAAAGAGCCCCTGCACGTAGCCGAACCTTTTGTGCGCGAACTAAAGCTTCCGTAACTAACTTTATACAAAGAACTAATTGCTTCTGCATTCCCTTTTTTTTCAAAAGAAACCCACTTGTTTGTCCAATCGGCGGGAAGAAGATGCCGTTCAAAAGTATGGGACTGGAAACAGACCAACAGCCGCGAGACGCGCAACTTCACGGAGATGGAGACTTCCGCCCTTATCCAAAACAGCCGCTACGAAGGTTTGCTTTCGCTCTTTTGGCTTGTGACATAGATGGAAAAGACTCACAAGCTCGCTTGACTGCCTTCCGAGCTCCTTGATCTCGGAGGATCTTCTTAACGGTAGAGTTGCAGGCGAGATTTCCCAGAGCTCCGCAGGCTTGCTTCTGGACAGCTTCGCTCCCGGGATGCTTGCGCATGGCCGCTACGATCCCCTTGCCGACCTTGAGCTCTTGCCCGAGGATCTCTTGATTGCGAGCATTCTTAGCTGCGAGGCTCCATAGAGCTCCGCAGGCCTTCTCTTGAACGATCTCACTCCCGGAATGCTTGCGCATGGCTGCGACGATCTCTCTCCCGACCTTGAGCTCTTGCACGAGAATCACTTCGTTCCGGTCATTTGCGGCGAGATTCGCGAGAGCAGAGCATGCCTTGCTTTGCACACTTTCACTCTCGAGATGCTTGCGCATGGCCGCGACGATTTCCTTGACGAGCTTGACGTCTTGCCCGAGAATCTCCTTGTTGCGCGCATTGGCTGCAAGATTCCAAAGAGCTCCGCAGGCATAGTTTTGCACGCTTTCACTCTCAGGATGCTTGCGCATGGCCGCGGCGATCTCCTTGCCGACCCCGAGCTCTTGCACGAGGATCACCTCATTGCGGTCACTGTCAAATGTAACAGGGATGACAAATCCACATGCTGCTGCTTGAAGGTCTTCATGGTCGCGAAACGCTTGAAATACCTCGATTACACTACTGCCGAGGTCATGTTCTTGAATGGCTGCGACACGGAACGAGGTGCCCGACTCTCCTGTCAGAGCGAAGCGAAGCGCCCACAAAGCTTTTGCGAGAATGTCAGGATCCGTGCTGTGCTCTACGATCCGTTTTGTGCTCACAACGATGCCGCAAGAGAGAGCCTGTGCGCGCAATACATCACTACCTTTCGCATCATATTCCTGCTCGAGAATATTCCGAATTGCGTCCAATGTGCGTGCGAGATTGCCCGTAATATCGGACAAGTCACGCACAAGACCTTGCACAAGCTCAATGCTGGCCTCTTCGACGCCGTTTCGACCGCCGCGACTTCGCGGACACGCTGACACCAGGCCGCGGATGAGTCGCGTCGACTGACGCACGTTTTTGCGGTCTTGAAACGTCTGAAGAATCTCGGAAGCGCGTGGACGATCTTGCGGGTCATGCGCCCAGCACTTTTCCATCAGACGCACAACCCACAGACGAACGTCAACATTTTCAGAGACAAGAGGTCGTTCTCTGTTCAACACTCGAGTCTCTAGATCTGAAATCGAGCGTACACTGTGCTCAAACGGCGACTTGCCATGGTAGACTTCCCACATCACAATGCCAAAGGCATAGATGTCTGCGCGTGTCGTCCACCGCGCGGGCGCCTGCAGAACTTCGGGTGCCATATAAGCAGGTGTACCCACCGATGAGACCGTGTCGGCGATGCTGCTGTTGGCCTCGAGCTGTGTGGCAAGTCCAAAGTCTGCCAGCTTGACGAGTCCAAGATCACGGCTCAGCAGAATGTTAGCTGGCTTGAGGTCTCGGTGGACGACCAACTTTCCGTGAAGGTACTCGAGGCCGCGAGCGATCTCGCGCAGAACGGCTTCCTTCTCATCAAGGGTCAGTGCTAACGTCGCGTCAGTCTCGCTCTCGTACAAGAGGTCGTCCAGCGACATGTCGCACTTGTCCATGACAAGATGAAACCGGTTCTGAATGATGCAGGTTCCAAGCAGACAGACAATGTTGTCGTGTTGGAGACCATTCCAGCTCGCGGCTTCACGCATGAGTGCCTGCTGTTCGCGAAGCTGCATGCGACGTCCGTTTGGCTTGACGCGCTTGACTGCCGTCTCGACTTCTGAACCATCGCTGCGTCGAAGTGCGCCAAGGACGACCTGGCCAAACTGGCCTTCACCGAGCACCTGCAAAGGAGCCTTGACGTAGGCTTGATCACTGCTCAAGGAAGCGGCCTCGAATTCTTCAGCCTGCACCAAACTGATGCTGAGGCGCTCCAAAGCTTGACGCTGATGACGTGTGCCAAGCTGGCCGCTGAGAACCGCGCCAAAGTCTATTTGGGGGTTGTCTTGGAGGAGCAAGATGACTTCTTCTGGGTCCTCTTCGAGTAAACCACGTTCGCGCAGCAGCTCGAGCACACCAAACAGATCATTCCGCGCATCTTCGTCGTCGTTGGCTTCTTCAGCAAGTATCTCGTCATCTTGGTCTTGTGGCGCTCCCGAGAGCTGGCGCAGTTGCAGGTCGAGCTGACAGAGTTGAAGACATGTTTGAAGATGCTGCTCGGCCTCGGTCAGCGCCTGACGAATGATTTTGGCCTGAAAGAGGAGTCGAGCCTTCACGGCAAGACCGCGACGAGCGCTGTCGCCAAAGTATGGCTTCAGGAGGTCGAGAAGGTCGCGTAGCTCCGCTTCGAGTTGAGTCACGTTGATGTCCACCTCTTGCAGCTGCTCGAGGCGAGAAGCCAAGCGCTCAAGCACGGTCTTGAGATGAGCTGCCTTTCGCTTGCAAGCAACGGCGTCCTCCAGCAGAGATACGCCTTCCCGCGCAAGCTGCAGCACAAGCGTCACGCTCATCTTCTCCCGTTTCCTCGGATTCGAATTTGATTGTTGAGTTGGGATGTATTTACGATTCCATCTCAATGATCTCTTTTACGGAAGACCGGCTCTTTTCCGAACGTTTGCCTTGTTATTTTCCGACTTTATCATGATTGTCCCGGGGCGGTTTCCCAGTCCCGGCGAACGGGAGAACGGGAGAACGGGCTGGGTCGGTGCTGCGGCTACTGGCCATGGGTGGGCAATTTCTTTCTTTCTATGATACTGGGGCCTAGGCGAAGTAGTGGGGCAGGTGGCTGGCTGGCTGTCTGGCTGTCTGCCTGGCTGCCTGTCTGCCTGGCTGCCTGGCTTGACCGCAAATGACTGTGAAGGTTGCTGAATGGTAAAAACTTGAACGAAAAAGGACTCCTTGTTTCATGAACGCTGGGCCTAGAGCTTGTGTCAAGACCATGTCGTACCAAGCTTCATGCACGAGAGAGATCGAGACTTGAAGTCCTTGCCAAATCAAGTAGGGTCGAGAACATGCTATATTATCAAATAAAAGATCATGACCGATAATTTGGGGAACGCAAAGTGAAGATTCATTAGGTCGCTTGCGCAGGTGACGCAAATCAGCACCAGCAAGTGATGGTTGTCGCTTGAAAAATACAATGCAAGAATCCTCGCAACAAACGGAGTGCTTTTGTCCGCAAGATCAAGCTTCCGCAACAATCTCCAAAGAACTTCTTGCTTTTGCATATTCTTCTTGTCATTCAGAAAGGTCACTTATCTGTCAAATCGGCGGGAGGAAGGTGCCGTTCAAATGTATAGAGCTGAAAAGGATAACATTCGCGAGACGTACAGCTCCACGGTATCAGAGAATTTCGTCCTCATCCAAAAAAGCCGCTGCGAAGATTCACCTTCGCTCGTTTGGCAACTGACATGGATGGGAAACGCTCACAAGCCCGCTGGACTGCCTCCCGAGCGCCCTGGTCTCGAAGAATTCTCGTGACGGTAGCATTGTATGCGAGATTTTCGAGAGCTCCGCACGCTTGCTTCTGGACAGCTTCACTTCTGGGATGCTTGCGCATGGCTGCAACGATCTCCTTGCCGACCTTGAGCTCTTGCCCAAGGATCTCTTTGTTGCGGTCATTGGCTGCGAGTCTCCAAAGAGCTCCGCAGCCCATCATTTGAACGCCCTCACTCCCGGAATGCTTGCGCATGGCTGCGACAATCTCCTCCCCGACATGAAGCACTTGCCCGAGGATCTCTTGATTTCGAGCATTGTTGCCTGCCAGATTGCGAAGAGCCGAGCATGCAAATTTTTGCACGCGATTACTCCCAGTATGCTTGTGCATAGCCGCAACAATGTCCTTGCCGACCTTGAGCTCTTGCCCGAGGATCACACAGTTGCGATCATTGGTTGCGAGAATCGAAAGAGCTAAGCATGCAATCCCTTGGACGATTTCACTCCCAGAATGCTTGCGCATGGCCGCGACGATATCCTTGCCAACCTTGAGCTCTTGCCCGAGGATCTCCTTGTTACGAGCATTATTGGCTGCGAGGCTACTAAGAGCTCCGCAGGCATACCTCTGCACGCTTCCACTCCCGGCGTGTTTGCGCATGGCCGTGACAATCTCGATACCGACCATAAGCTCTTGCCCGAGAATCTCTTGGTTACGAGCAATATTGCCTGCGATATTTGTAAGAGCTCCGCAAGCCATCTCTTGAACGCTTTCACTTCCAAGATGCTTGCGCATGGCCGCGACGATCTCCTTGCCGACCTTGAGCTCTTGCCCGAGGATCTCCTTGTTACGAGTATTCAAGGCTGCGAGATTATTAAGAGCTCTGCAGGCATACTTTTGCACGCTTGTACTCCCGGCATGTTTGCGCATGGCCGCGACGATCTCCTTGCCGACCTTGAGATCTTGCCCGAGGATCTCACAGTTGCGAGCATTGGCTGCGAGAATCGAAAGAGCTCCGCAAGCATCTTCCTGGACAGATTCACTCCCGGGATGCTTGCGCATGGCCGCAACGATCTCCTTGCCGACCTGGAGCTCTTGTACGAGGATCTCCTTGTTGTGCGCATTGGCTGCAAGATTCATAAGAGCTCTGCAGGCCATATCTTGTACGCTTTCACTCCCAAGATGCTTGCGCATGGCCGCGACGATCTCCTTGCCGACCCCAAGCTCTTGCCCGAGAATCACCTTGTTGCGGTCACTGTTGTATGTAACAGGGATGACAAATCCACATGCTGCTGCTTGAAGGTCTTCATGGTCTCGAAACGCTTGAAATACCTCGACCACATTACTGCCGAGGTTATGCTCTTGAATGGCTGCGACACGGAACGAGGTGCCCGTCTCTCCTGTCAGAGCGAAGCGAAGCGCCCACAAAGCTTTTGCTAGAATGTTGGGATCCGTGCTGTGCTCCAAGATCCGTTTTGTGCTCACAATGATGCCGCGAGATCGAGCCTCTGCGCGCAATACATCACTACCTTTCGCATCATATTCAAATTCCTGCTCGAGAATATCCCGAAGAGTGTCCAACGTGCGCACGAGATTGCCCGTATACTCGGACAAGTCACGCACAAGACCTTGCACGAGCTCAATGCTGGCATCTTCGACGCCGCTTCGACCGCCGCGACTTCGCGAAAACACTGACACCAGACCACGAATGAGTCGCGTCGACCGCCGCACATTCGTGCGGCCTTTAAATGTCTGAAGAGTCTCGGAAGCGCGTGGACGATCTTGCGGGTCATGCGCCCAGCACTTTTCCATCAAACGCACAACCCACGGACGAACGGCAACCTCGTCGGAAATGATGGGTCGCTCTCCGCTCAACACCCGAGTCTCTAGATCTGAAATCGAGCGCATACTGTGCTCAAACGGCGGCTTGCCATGGTAGACTTCCCACATCACAATGCCAAAGGCATAGATGTCTGCGCGTGTCGTCCATCGCGCGGGCGCCTGCAGAACTTCGGGTGCCATATAAGTAGGTGTACCCACGGATGAGACCGTGTCGGCGATGCTGCTGTTGGCCTCGAGCTGTGTGGTAAGTCCAAAGTCTGCCAGCTTGACGAGTCCAAGATCACGTCTCAGCAGAACGTTGACTGGTTTGAGGTCTCGGTGGACGACCAACTTGCCGTGAAGGTACTCGAGGCCGCGAGCGATACCGCGCAGAATGGCTTCCTTGTCGTCGAGAGTCAGTGCTAACGTCGCGCCGGTCTCGCTCTCGTACAAGAGATCGTCCAGCGACATGTCGCACTTGTCCATGACAAGATGAAAACGATTCTGAATGATGCAGGTTCCAAGTAGACAGACAATGTTGTCGTGTTTGAGACCATTCCATCCCGCGGCTTCACGCATGAGCGCCTGCTGTTCGCGAAGCTGCATGTGGCGACCGCTTGGCTTGACGCGCTTGATTGCTGCCTCGACTTCTGAACCATCGCTGCGTCGAAGTGTGCCGAGGACGACCTGGCCAAACTGGCCTTCACCAAGAACTTGCAGAGGGGCCTTGATATAGACTTGATCACTGTTCAGGGAAGCGGCCTCGAGCTCTTCAGCCTGCGCCAGACTGATGCTGAGGCGCTCCACAGCTTGACGCTGATGACGTGTGCCGAGCTGGCCGCCGAGAACCGCGCCAATGTCCATGTCGGGGTTGTTTTGAAGTAGCGAGATGACTTCTTCTGGATCCTCTTCGAGTAAACCACGTTCGCGCAGCAGTTCGAGCACACGAAACAGATCATTCCGCGCATCTTCGTCGTCGTTGGCTTCTTCAGCAAGTATCTCGTCATCTTGGTCTTGTTGCGTTCCCAAGAGCTGGCGCAGTTGCAGGTCGAGCTGACAGAGTTGAAGACATGTTTGAAGATGCTGCTCGGCTTCGGTCAATGCTTCACGAATGGCCTTGGCCTGGAAAAGAAGACGAGCTTTTGCAGCAAGGCCGCGACGAGCACAGTCGCCACCAAAGTATGGCTTCAGGAGGTCCAGAAGGTCGCGCAGCTCCGCTTCGAGTTGAGTGACGTCGATGTCTGCCTCTTGCACCTGCTCGAGGCGAGAGGCGAACTGCGCAAGCACGGTCTGGAGGTGCGCTGCCTTTCGCTTGCAAGCCCTGGCTTCCTCTAGGAGGGATGCGCCGTACCGCGCGAGCTGTATCACGAGAGCCACGCCGGAGATGGCGTCCATTGTTTCCCCCCTTCCTCCGATTCGTGTTTGTTGAGTGGCACGTGCAACACACCCATTTTGCTTTGTTGGCCGTAGGCTAGTCTTTCCGCTAATAACAATCTAGGGTATACCCTCGGTCATCACAGACTAGGCGGAAAAACTTCAAATTTCCATTTGAGCCAAAAGAGCTTGTGTCAAGTCAAGGTAGTACCAAGGTTTATACACATGCCAGGACTTGAAGCGCTCTTGAAAAGTACAAGTAGATTCGAAAACATGTTGCCATCAAATACAAGATCACGAACAAAGAACACAAAGTAAAGTTTCACAGGTGGCCCAAATCAGCACTAGAAAGTGACGATTTATCGCTTGGATGAATCGAAGCAAGGAATTTTCGCAAGCGGAGTGATTATGTCTGTTTTTGCAATTATCTCCAAGAATTACTTGCTTTTGCACTCCTGTTATACTTATTTGTCAAATCGGCGGGAGGAAGACGCTGACCAAAATTACGGAGCTGAAAATAGTACAACATTCGCGAGACGTGCAGCTCCACGGTATCAGAGAATTTCGTCCTCATCCAAAAAAGCCGCTGCGAAGATTCACCTTCGCTCGTTTGGCAACTGACATGGATGGGAAACGCTCACAAGCCCGCTGAACTGCCTCCCGAGCGCCCTGGTCTCGAAGAATTCTCGTGACGGTAGCATTGTATGCGAGATTTTCGAGAGCTCCGCACGCTTGCTTCTGGACAGCTTCGCTCCCAGGATGCTTGCGCATGGCCGTGACGATCTCCTTTCCGACCTTGAGCTCTTGCCCGAGGATCTCTTTGTTGCGGTCATTGGCTGCGAGACTGCGAAGAGCTCCGCAAGCACTTTTCTGGACAGATTGACTCCCGTGATGCTTGCGCATGGCCACAACAATGACCTTGCCGACCTTGAGCTCTTGCCCGAGGATCTCGTTGTTGCGAGCATTGCTTGCGAGATTCCAAAGAGCTCCGCAAGCATCTTCCTGGACAGATTCACTCCCGGGATGCTTGCGCATGGCCGCAACGATCTCTTTGCCAATCTTGAGCTCTTGTACGAGGATATCTTCATTGCGAGGGTTTGATGAAAGATTCAAAAGAGCTCTGCAGGCATACCTTTGCACGCTTTCACTCCCAGGATGCTTGCGCATGGCCGCGGCGATCTCCTTGCCGACCCCGAGCTCTTGCCCGAGAATCACCTTGTTGCGGTCACTGTCGTATGTAACAGGGATGACAAATCCACATGCTGCTGCTTGAAGGTCTTCATGGTCTCGAAACGCTTGAAATACCTCGACCACATTACTGCCGAGGTTATGCTTTTGAATGGCTGCGACACGGAACGAGGTGCCTGACTCTCCTGTCAGAGCGAAGCGAAGCGCCCACAAAGCTTTTGCTAGAATGTCGGGATCCGTGCTGTGCTCCAAGATCCGTTTTGTGCTCACAATGATACCGCGAGATCGAGCCTCTGCGCGCAATACATCACTACCTTTCGCATCATATTCAAATTCCTGCTCGAGAATATCCCGAAGAGTGTCCAACGTGCGCACGAGATTGCCCGTAATATCGGACAAGTCACGCACAAGACCTTGCACGAGCTCAATGCTGGCATCTTCGACGCCGCTTCGACCGCCCCGACTTCGCGAAAACACTGACACCAGACCACGAATGACTCGCGTCGACCGCCGCACATTCGTGCGGCCTTTAAATGTCTGAAGAATCTCGGAAGCGCGTGAACGATCTTGCGGGTCATGCGCCCAGCACTTTTCCATCAAACGCACAACCCACGGACGAACGGCAACCTCGTCGGAAATGATGGGTCGCTCTCCGCTCAACACCCGAGTCTCTAGATCTGAAATCGAGCGCATACTGTGCTCAAACGGCGGCTTGCCATGGTAGACTTCCCACATCACAATGCCAAAGGCATAGATGTCTGCGCGTGTCGTTCATCGCGCGGGCGCCTGCAGAACTTCGGGTGCCATATAAGCAGGTGTACCCACCGATGAGACCGTGTCGGCGATGCTGCTGTTGGCCTCGAGCTGTGTTGCAAGTCCAAAGTCTGCCAGCTTGACGAGTCCAAGATCACGGCTCAGCAGAACGTTGGCTGGCTTGAGGTCTCGGTGGACGACCAACTTGCCGTGAAGGTACTCGAGGCCGCGAGCGATACCGCGCAGAATGGCTTCCTTGTCGTCGAGAGTCAGTGCTAACGTCGCGCCGGTCTCGCTCTCGTACAAGAGATCGTCCAGCGACATGTCGCACTTGTCCATGACAAGATGAAAACGATTCTGAATGATGCAGGTTCCAAGCAGACAGACAATGTTATCGTGTTGGAGACCATTCCATCCCGCGGCTTCACGCATGAGCGCCTGCTGTTCGCGAAATTGCATGTGGCGACCGCTTGGCTTGACGCGCTTGATTGCTGCCTCGACTTCTGAACCATCGCCGCGTCGAAGTGCGCCGAGGACGACCTGGCCGAACTGGCCTTCACCGAGCACCTGCAAAGGAGCCTTGACATAGGCTTGATCACTGCTCAAGGAAGCGGCCTCGAGCTCTTCAGCCTGCGCCAGACTGATGCTGAGGCGCTCCACAGCTTGACGCTGATGACGTGTGCCGAGCTGGCCGCCGAGAACCGCGCCAATGTCCATGTCGGGGTTGTTTTGAAGTAGCGAGATGACTTCTTCTGGATCCTCTTCGAGTAAACCACGTTCGCGCAGCAGTTCGAGCACACGAAACAGATCATTCCGCGCATCTTCGTCGTCGTTAGCTTCTTCAGCAAGTATCTCGTCATCTTGGTCTTGTTGCGTTCCCGAGAGCTGGCGCAGTTGCAGGTCGAGCTGACAGAGTTGAAGACATGTTTGAAGATGCTGCTTGGCTTCGGTCAATGCTTCACGAATGGCCTTGGCCTGGAAAAGAAGACGAGCTTTTGCAGCAAGGCCGCGACGAGCACAGTCGCCACCAAAGTATGGCTTCAGGAGGTCCAGAAGGTCGCGCAGCTCCGCTTCGAGTTGAGTGACGTCGATGTCTGCCTCTTGCACCTGCTCGAGGCGAGAGGCGAACTGCGCAAGCACGGTCTGGAGGTGCGCTGCCTTTCGCTTGCAAGCCCTGGCTTCCTCTAGGAGGGATGCGCCGTACCGCGCGAGCTGTATCACGAGAGCCACGCCGGAGATGGCGTCCATTGCCTCCCCCCTTCCTCCGATTCGTGTTTGTTGAGTTGGCACGTGCTACACCCCTATTTTTCTCTGTTGGCCATAGGCTAGTCTTTCCGCTAATAACACTCTAGGGTAGACCTCCTCGGTCATCGCAGACTATAGGCCTATACTAGGCCTATCCATTCCTTTTTTACTTTTGATCGAAAGATGACTAATTGGTTCATGAAGACTCGGCTTCAAATTTCCATTTGAGCTGAGACTTGCGTGAAGTTCATGTAGTATCGAGATCCATATACATGCTAAGATTTGAAGCGCTCTTGATAAGAGCGCAAACAGGTTCGAGAAAGAGCTGGCATCGAGTAGAAGATGATGATCGATGTATTTTGAGAAAGGAAACTTGAGTTTCATGAAGTAGTTTGCTGTGTTATTCATCACAAGGGATCTGCTAGGTGGTTCCTTGATTGAAGGAAACCGAGCAAGACTTTCTCGCAAATGATGGAGTCCTGGTTCCCGTGTCTTCAATTGTGGCAGATACGTTTACTTGCTTCAAATATTGTTTTGCATTTCTTGTTCTTGCAGCGAGTTATGTGAAATACTTGCCAACGAAAAAGGTCTCTTGAAAGATGATTTTGTTCTTCAAGGAGCCAGCCGGCGCAAATGAGGCTTCGTGCTGATCACGACAGTCACTCACATCAAAGCAACTCGAAGCGCTAATAAAACACGAGAACAACTTTCTCCGCAGCGATCCTCTCCCGCACGCGCGATTGTCTTGAACTCACAGAGAAGATCGGCAGTAGGCCCGTATACTCACGAGCGATCCCCTGCGCTGCGTTGTAATGAATAAGTGCTGCTTTTGTTTCGTCCGTTTTCCTGCATGTGCCTTCTTTTTCCGTCTGTGCTTTACGTCCTGTCTGTGGTCTCGTGCCCGCCTTGCTGTCCTTGCTCTTCTTTGTCTGAGACTGCGCCATCTTCAGCTTCTCCTTCCTCTTCATCTTTGCCACTCTGGCGACGGGATGCGTGCAGAACAAATGTAAAGAGAGGTTCTTCGGGCGACGAAACAAGCTCTGTCGACTCAAATCCTGCCTCGAGCGAAAGACTTTGCCACTTTTCAAGACTTAAACCCGCAACAGCAAGTGGACTTGGATCTTTAGGACCAGGACTTGGGACCCCCAGACGTTGCGCCGCCCAGATGACGACGGGATCGTCACCGGATCCTTTATATCTGTCGCTTCCTGAACGGCAGCGAAGCACGACCTCGGCTGCGTCGACAGTTTGGCAAAGAGAAAGTGCTGCTGTGTCCGCAGAGGCCGGAGCTTGGGGAGCGCAAATGTCGACGAAGATCACATGGTCTGCCAGCGCGCAGCAGCGCTCCAAATCGTGCAAGGCAGCGTGCTCGAGACTTTCAGAGACCCCGTCACCGCCAATCTTTCCCGCTGTGACAAGCGTCACGTCGTAAACGTCCGTAATACGCGTCGACGCCAAGTAATCTGCGAGACTCAACGTCTCAAGAAACAAGGGCTTGCGTAGCGACCCGGCCTGGGGACCTTGCGCCTGAAGCTCCAGCACACGACTCACAAGTGCTTGCGTCGCCGCGGCATGATGGGGCACGCCAACGAGAAGCATGCCATCGCACGCATGCATGAGATCTGCGGTGAGTACATTTTCGAGCATATCCGACCCCCAAAGCGCGAGCAGACGCGACCGTGCTTTTCGAACCTCGTGATCATCCGTTTTGCGGAGCGCGTCGAGAATGGCTTGGTGGACAACCGTTGCCACGGATGGACGATGCAGCCAGGCCTGGACGGACTCTACACACCGCGCCAGCGTCCGAGGTTTGCCGCTCGAAGACTGCGAGCCGTCCGCTTTCTTCGACGTGACTGCTTGCCAGAGCTGTGGTGCGACCTCCGGCAAGTTCGCGAACCGGCGAAAGACTCTACTGCTCAAGTCGAGCGTGCGGGCCTCTTCAAGCGCCTCGAGAGCACATTTGGCCTCGTCTTCGTCAAGACGCGATTTGCGCAACAATTGCAAGCCTTGGTAGAACCGCAAAAGGCCGCAGATTTCCTCTGGCGTCTCGAAGGCCTCGTCGCTTGGGGTCTGCTTTGGATCCTGGGATGATTCTTTCGTGGTTGCAATCCCGTTGCCGCCTCGTTCACCGCTGAGCACGTGCAAAAGCGAAACTGCGGATCTTCCTCGCACCTGGAAGCTCGTGTCTCCGAGGCGTCGTCGAAACGAGAGCACTCTGCACGAGGCTTCCTTGGCCGCTCTCGCTTGTTCTTGCGTCAAGCCGAGCGAGTCCGCCATTTCCTCTCCTCTTCGTTTCCGCTTCTCCCGTCTTCTCCTTTCCCCTGCCCAAAACAAGAAACGCCTCCTCTGCCGCGGACTCGGCCCAGGCTGGCCACGGTCGCAGCCCGAGCTCGGTCGCGGCCTCGAGCCCTCCGCGTTTGCTTATCGCGACTCGGGTTTGGGGCGCCGGTCTCGGCGCGCGAGATCTGGAACTGAGGATTAGTCGGCAAAAGCGGCAAAGGGGGGTTAACCGGCACTTGCATGCGCGCCACTCCGGCGACGGAGACTCTCTCATGGTATAATACCTCTTGAAGGAGCGGCGCAGAGCGAGATCGCGCGCGAGGACGCCCTGCGCGGCGCGGGGAGGCGGCGATGCGGCGCGCGCGCGTGCAGGAGATCCGGCAGAAGCGCAAGGCCGAAGCCCCGTTCTACGTGGCGCTCCACAGATGGGTGCTCTCCGCGAAACACCGCCATGCCTGCAGCGAGCACGAGCAGGAACTCCTGCGCGTGCAGGCGCTGCTCATGCAGGGAGAGATTACCAAGCAGGAGATGCAGGAGCGCGTGCGTGAGCTCGTCGGAGCCAATGTGCAATCTCAAGCCGCAAAGCAGACGCCCTCTTTGCCCAACGAGGCGACAACGAAGAAAACACGATCGACGTCCCCGGACGCACCAAAAATCGCGGCGTCAACGGCGATAAGGACGCCGTCCGATTCACCAGAGCTCAACGAAACGCGCGGGATTTCGCAACGTATTCAATTCTGGCACTACTGTACCTCTTTTGCTGGAGAATGGGAAGCCTTTGCTGGTTTGCAAGAGTCCAAAGCAGAGCTCTTGCTGCGACGGCAGGCCCGGTCCGGTGGCGGCGTCCGCGCCACGTACCGGTACCAGCTCGGCTGCCGAAGCAAGCACGCAATGGCCTCATGTCTTTTCTCCCTCTTGCGCCGTTTCTCTGGCGAGCCCAAGGGACTCGAAGAGTTGGACCCTGTTCCCGGAAGTCACGAGCTTAGTTTTGTCTCTCTTTCGTACTCTCCTGCCGAAATTGCTCCGCAAACACGATGGGAGGAAATCTCACGTCAGGTGACTCAAGAAGCTAGCAAGGAATATGAAGACCTCGTGACCGCGATTCGGCGCTTACAAAGTCGTTTTCGCTGTGGTCACGATCCAGAACCGTGGATGGATAGTGCGATCTCATCGCCTGCTGGCGCTTCTGGCAGCAAATCCAAAAAGAAAAAGAAAAAGAAAAAGAAACCAAAGAAGAAACAAGAGCAACACGAATCACAAGAACCTCTGCAAAGCCAAAGCGTACCTACGCCAGAAGTAGGAGCAATAGGTGCCTCGCCCACGGATGGTGCATCTCCAAACAATGTTGCAGCGAAAGAGACCAAGGGCTCTGCAGAAAAGACGAACGAGCGCTCTCTCACGCGTGCTTCACTCAAGGGTAGTGAGGATGCGGCGCAAAGCTCGACCACTCCGACATCGAATCGGCTTGCGCCACCTCCGGCTCCGAGTCCTTCGCCGGCGCCGTCACCAACGCAGACCCAGTCTTCGGTGTCGTCTCCGCAGCATCAGCGACAGCATCCATCGCGTGGTGCTCTGAAAAGACTTGGGTGCGAGATTCAACAGCTGGTACACCAGCTTCAGCGCACGCTTGCTCGCAAAAGCAAGTGGCGAATGGAGTTGCAGTGGCGAATTCAGACCGTTATTCAGAGCGTGTTTCCTTGCGCACAGGTTCACCTTTTTGGCTCTCACGCCTGTGGGCTTGCGCTGCCAACGAGCGACGTGGATTTGTATTACATGCATCGGCAAAACGTGTGTTTCGCCTCTGCTTCGTACACGGGACATATGGCAGGATACCACCAATCAGGAACGTGCTCACTCATTCGCATGGCCGTGGCAGACCAGCTGGAGATGCTGCAAAACGCCTTTTTGGTCGAGGCATGGGTCAAGCGGGCACGCATCATCAAGAGCTCTCAAATGTACATTGTCAGATTATCCACGTGCCTGTTGGCGCTGAATGGCGAGGCGGAAGATACGCACAAGACGAGCGCAGATCATTTGTGTCCCATGTGCTGCGAGGTCGACGTGAGCAGTGCCCATTTAAATGGACATTCGTTTGCGCTGTCATCGGACCTTCTCGCTCAGGAGCGGAGCCGACACCAGCACCTTTTGCCACTCACGCTCGTGCTCAAACAACTGTTGCAGGAGCGAGGCCTTTTGGATCCGTACAGCGGTGGCTTGAGCTCAATATCACTCTCGCTCATGGTGCTTCGGTACCTGCAATACCAGGAAGACAAGAGCCGCTCCGCTGCGCGTCCGACCAAGCCTCCGCGCTTTTCTCGACGGCCTGGCACCGGCGTTGTGCTGGCGCCACCGCACGCAGCGCAATTTGCGTACTCGCGGCAACTTGCGGACTGGCCTGATGCTCGCGCGCCTCCTCCGGCCTATGTGTCACACCAGGCTACGCGGGAGGTCCTGAGTGAGAGTTCGGCGGCCGAGAATGTGACAGAAACGAGTACGAGTACCGCTCAGGATAACGCGGCAAAGGACAACGGCTCGATTCCCAGCCCCAGCCCCAGCCCAAGTCCTTACAAGGATATCGTTTCTGGACGTTTTGCCAAGGCGCAACCTGATTCTCTCGCTTATCGTCGACAGCTCGCAGACTGGCCCACGTCCGAGGCCGCGCACCACATGGAGTGGATGCGGGTCATCAAGAAGACGCGGGGCTCTGCACCCTTGGCCTCGTCGAAGCAAGCTTTGTCAAAGGATGCGAATGGGGGAGTCGAAGCTGATGATGAAACGAACGAGTCCGCTTTTGAAATGGAGAATTTGGACGCAGACCTGCTCGGAGAGGATTTATTGGGACTTTTGGAGTTTTACGGGTTTCACTTTAAGCCCGACCGCGTCGGTCTGACGGTGATTGGCCGCGGCGCCTTTTACAGCCTTTCTGCGCATGCGGAACACAATCGTGCAGCGCCGCAACCCATTACAATTGACAATCCTTTTTGGCCGAATCTTAATGTGTCCAAGGCAACGTATCGCATTGGAGAGGTGCTAAGTACTTTTCGCAATATGCACGCCATATTATTGGGGGAACTGAGTCGTCTCATGGATACTTTTGGGGCAGATCTCGAAGAGGCGGAGGATGAGTTGCCGCAAGCGAAGCCAGTGATGCTGCGCAAGGTACTTCGTTCAAAGTGGCAAAATTTACTGTAGTTTTTTCGCATCATAAAGATCTAAAAAAAAAAGAAAGAGACTCGCGGACCTACGTCTTGCGCCTGCGGACAATCCCCATGGTTCGATTTTGGGGGAGAAAGGAGGAAATTGGAATGAAGAAGAAGAAGACGAAGAAGAAGAGGAGAAAAGGTTGGCTATGTAGCTTCTGATACCGGACGGGTGGACGAAAGGAAAGGCAAAGAAGCAGAGGCCACATACATACTTCGGCTGAAGAGGCAAAAAGAAAAAAATGGCGACTCGCTTTCAGCGAGGCGCCAGGTGCTCTCATCTTTGTTCACTTTCCTGTAAAGACAGACGTGCGTCTCTGCATCCTTGATCCATATTCATCCAGTGCCAGTGAAAGTGCGGTAAATGTAGTCGAGGAGGAATGGGGCTACTCGCGGCGCTTGGCACCTTGCAAATGTCTTTCATTCTTTGTAATGAAAGGCATTTTGCAAGGCGACAAGTGGCCAGTCGGGTGGACTGGCGAGCAAGCAGCCCCACTGTTTCATCCATCGTCTTGGTCAGAATCGTGCTCGTGTTCAGGGTTTTCCGGAGAGGCGGTGGCCTCGAGCCACTGCAAAGAAGGAGACGGTGGAGCGTTTTCTGCAAGATGCGCGATTTTCTCGAAAAGCATCTTGACGCGCTCCGGTAAGGTTTCAGGATCTGCATACTCGTCGAGAGAATTGGACGCCAAGTAGATGGAACGTTCGACACGCGGGAGCATGGCGTGAAATTCTTCGACCCACTGATTTGAAGCGGTAGGGCGTTTTCCGATGAGGTGGGCCCCAACGAGACGAATACATGCGGATCGTTGTGGAAGGTGACCGAGTCGAAGCTGCCAGCGGCGAGGCTGGTCGCCGAGGTGCACCTTTGGGTCCGCGGGCAAGATTTCAAAGGGAAAGGTGCGTATGCTCTGCAGAACGGGTCGGACGGCGATGGCCTGGAGCGTGCCAAAGTGCGGACTTGCAGGGTCCGCGAACTCGAGCAACAGGCGGTCTACAGAGACGGCTACCTCCATGAAGTAGACATCGTGGCGATGGGCCTGCACGAGGCGTCTGCGCGCGGGTGTGCTTCTTCGCATCAGCTCGTCGCGCAGACGCATCTGGCATGCCAGTCGCATAATATAGAGAATGATGTCCTTGTCGAGCTTGACCCCTCTCGCCCTCGCTCTCACGCGGCTCCGTTCACCACCTCCCTCGCTCTCGCGCGGGCGCGCTGACGGTGTTGCTGTCGCCGTTGCTGTTGCTAAAGCTGTAGTTGCAGCTGCAGCTGTCGCTGTTGCTGCTGGCGCCGTCGCCGTCGCCGCCATCGCGGCCGTCGCCATGTCGCCTACATCCCCATCCCGGTCCCGGTCCGCGCTGTCCGCGGCGTCGACCTGCATGGGCGAGGCGGGGGCCGCCGCGTCCTCGTGAGCGCCGCGCATGCCGCCGTCCCCATGTCCCGGCGCGCGCGGCCCTGCAGGCGGGGCCCCGCCCGGGGCCGTCGCAGCTTTGCTCCGCGCGGGCTTCCTGGCGCCGCGCGGCGCGGCGAGGCGAGGCGAGTCTGCGCGCGGCGAAGGAGAAGGGCCGCTCCCGGCGGCGGCGTCGCTCGCGGGCGGCGAGAGGGAGAAGGAGGCGGGGAAGGCGACGGAGCGGCGCTCGCGCGCGCGCCCGCCTGAAAGGTGGGTGGAGGAATGAATGGCAAGAGCTGGCCGCTGCGACTGGGCTAGCTTCGTTCGACCTGGCGAGGCGTGGCGTGGCGTGGGCCAAGCCGAGCGGAGACGAGCCGCGCGACGGCGGCCGGCACGAGCGAGCGTCCGTGCGCTGGCGTCCGTCTCCAAGCACAAGCAGGTTCGCGATCTGGCGACGACGGCCTTGCCTTATGCCTGCCTGCCTGCCTGCCTGCCTGCCTGCCTGCCTGCAACTAGTGCTTGCTTGCTCTGCCCGATACAGACCTGGCGTCTGCGCGCCCGCTCGCTCGGTCTCCGCGCCGCGCGAGGCTGCGCAAGGCCGCGCCGTGCGTGCCCGGGAGGCGGGCGGGCAAGCGGGCAAGCGGTCAAGCGGGCAAGCGGGCAGGGCTTTGCTGGTCTGTCTCGAGCGAGCGTCTCTCGCTCGCGCAGTGCGGCGCCCCCCTCCGTCGCGCGGTCACCGCGGACGAAGAGTGCGTGCTTGCAGAGGGAGGCGAGGGGCACCTGCGCCGCCATTGGTGTTGCGGCGCGCGGGCTGTTTCTGCGCGGCGGGGCCGGGCGCGGCGCGAGCGGCCGGAGGGAGAGGGGAGGGCCGCGGGCGGGCGGCGAGGGCCCGGGCCCGGGGCGCGGCGCGCGGGCTGCTTTGGGGCGGCGCGGGCGGCGAGGAGAGCGAGACGAAGAGGGCGCGGGCAAGGTGTTGCGCGGTTCCAGTTGAGGGCGTTTGAGGTGAGGTGCGGGGCGGTGCGGGCCGCTTGAGGCGCCGGTAGACACACAGCGGACACGATTCGCGCCACAGCGGTCCGCAGTGTGGGAGGAAGCTGTGGCGGTGGTGGCGCTGCGCGTTCGCAATGTTCGAGCTAGCGCATTGCGGGGCACGCTCGAGGAGGCAGCTGCAGACAGACTCGCAGGCCGGAAACAAGCTCCGCGCGCCTGGCCGGGCCTTGTTTCTGGAAAAACCTGTCGCAGCCACCCAAAGGATCGGCCAGACCAAGCCGCCGCGGCCAGCAGCTGCTGGTTTCTTGCGGTGCCGGTCGCAAGGCGGAGGCCGTGGTGGATGGGAAAATCCAATCAACCAACCCATGCAAAAAGCAACCAATTCTATCCCACCACCCCTTTTCTTACTGTTGCTTGCTTGCTTGCTTGCCTTCCATGAGAGGCCTTGCCGTTGCCATGTCTTGCCATTTGTCTTATTGCATCGCCCTGCGTGCAAGTCCGGATGTCCTTCTCACTTACTTCTAGTTGTAGTCGTAGTAGTGAAGGGAGAGACGGGGCTGCCTGCCTTGGCTTGGAGCGGCTGCGGCACGGGGCTTGAGCTTCGCGCGGCCAGCAAGCCGAGTCTGCTCTGCGCGCGAGGGAGGCTGTAAGAACTCCAAGGCCGGCGAAGAAACGACACGCGGAGAAAGATGGTCGGCTCGCTGACTGACGCATGCTTGGCATGGCTTGGCTTGGCTTGGCTTGGCTGGGCATGGCAGAACGGCTGGGCAGGCAGGAAGGGCGGGTCCCGTCTCTCATCTCGTCTCATCTCGCCTCGTCTCATCTCGCCTCGTCTCGTCTCGTCTGGCTGGCTGGCATCGACCATCGATGCGAGCGGCAGCAGCGGAGAGCGCGAGGGAGGCGAGCGGCAGGGCAGGACTGGGCAGGGCAGGGCTGGCGGGCCTGGGCTGCCTCGCGCGCCTCGAACGCTGATGCGGGCGGCTGGGTTGGTCGAAGTTGAGTTGAGCAGGCCTGGGCTGGACTGGCCTAAACTAGAGAACTGCTGGTAGAAGGCAGGGATGCCAGGCACCGCAGAGGAACACCACACAGCTCGGGGCCGCGGGCATCAGGCAGCCGGTGGACGGTGGACCAAGACGATCCCTCTGGCCCGAGCTTGGCCGCACACGCGCGCACACTGTGCGGCGTCGGGTCGACACGCTTGGCATCGGAAAAGGATGGCAAGTCGCTGTCGAGACGAAACAAGCGAGCAACCAGCCGGGGAGGGATGTTGCTGCAGCTGACAGTGAGAGAGGGTATATTTGGCTTGCTTGCTTGCTTGCTTGCTTGCTTGCTTGCTTGCTTGCTTGCTTGCTTGCTTGCTTGCTTGCTTGCTTGCTTGCGAGCGAGCGAGCGAGCGAGCGAGCGGGCAGTGGTTGCTGGGTGGGTGATCATGTGCATCCATTTCGTTCGTTTCTTTCAGCGCCTTGGCGATGATGCATAGTGTTTGGCCTGTTGCATGTTTGCGTCAGCTTGCTGCGAGCTTTGTCCGAGAAGGAAAAAAATGCAAAGTTGCACTCACCTCGCACATACAGGCGAGCGCATCGTTCTTGGCTTCCTGTGACTTTCTCAATCGCAGCAGCGTTTCTGCTACTTCTTCAAGGCAAGTAGAACAGCAAGCAAAGAACTGGCAAGCAAGCAAGCACGCGAGCGAGCAAGAAAACCAACTCTTTTCATTCGTCCAAATCGATTCGATCCAATCCAGTCCAATCCAATTCACCATTGAGATCGATTCGACGGGCACGGGCAAGAGAACAGCCTCAAGAACTCCAAGCAATGAGCATCTCTTGTTCCATCCTCATCCTCTTGTTCCTGCAGCTGCAGGCAGCTGCAGCTAGCGGGCAACGGCTGCTGATCTTGACTCCCTTTCTCCCATTCTCGCATCTTTCCTCCATCTCGTTGGGTGCGTGTATCCAACCAAGGAAATCACGCCGAGCTTTGTCTCCGAGTCCAAAACCAGCTGTACCAGCCGGCCTGCCAGCCAGCCAGCCAGCCAGGTGACGCTTATGGCCCATGCAGTGCAGTGCAGTGCAGTGCAGTGCAGTGCAGCACAGTGCGGCGCAGTGCGGAGCGGTGCGGTGCGGTGCATTGCGGTGTCCCCATCGTCTCGCGCAGCTTTCTCTGGCTGTCAAGCGGTCAACACAGCACAGCAGCCCACCCTTCATGATCCTTGGCTCTTCCCCGCCCTCCTCCGAGTGCGCGAGGCCGTCAATAACACTCGCTTCAATACAGATGCCGGCCTTTATGCCATGGGACGCGAGGACCTCGCCCAGGCCGACCGAACCCGCCCCGACCCGACCCGACCCTCGCGGCGCGTTGCCTGCGACTTCTCCTGGAAGCGCCGCGCGGAGGCAGAGCCGTCGCGTCGCGTCGCGTTGCGCTGCGCTGCGCTGCGCTGCGCTGCGCTGCGTTGCGAAGGGCCGCAGCGCGTCGCGCGGCTTGGAGCGTGCGGCTTGGAGCCGCGGCCTGAACACGAGAGCGCGGTGAACTTTTCGAGCTAGCTGCGGCGCGCAGGCCTCCGCATCCACCTCTTGATCCCTGACCTGAAATGATCCTGCGCCCGCACGCACGGCCTCTCCCGCACGAGGACCGCAGCCGCGCGGCCCGGCGGCACGGCACGGCGCGGCGCGGCATGGCATGGCGCGGCAGGGCATGGCATGGTGCTGCATGGCAGGGCAGCGTCGCATGATGCGTGCAGGCCGCCTCGAGCCCGCTCGGGCCAGGTCGCAGGCGCGGGAAGGGGCGGCGGCGCGAGGCCTGCGCGAGCTCCTGAGGTTTGCGAGGGTCGGCGAGCGAGGGGGAAAGGTCTGCGAGCGAGGCAGCTTGTGCTGCTGCGAGCGAGTTTACCAACCATCGATGTGGCGGTCGATCAACGCTCGCACGCGCGGTCAAAAGCTCGCTCGCTCGCGCGCACGCGGAGCGACCAACGCGCGGAAGATAAACGCCGGGAGAGAAGAGGCGGCCGCTCGCAAGGCGCAAGGCGCAAGGCGCAAGGCGCTCCCTTGACACAGCGCGTGCATGTCATATCATCACAAGGAGGTTCGAGAGATCTGGGACAGAAAAGATACGTCCCCGTGCCTTTTTCATGATCTTTCTCTGTCGCCCTTTCCGTTGTTTTTTAAAATTAACTTTTTCTACAACTGTGGCACTGTGAGGATCGATTTCTTTCCATTGTGGCGCAAGTATTCTTTACTGTTTGGCGTGGAGGCTAGGCGTAGAACGAGCCCGAGGAGGGCGCAGAAAAGGACCAGCAGCAGAGCGGCATCGACCACGAACCGGGACCGCGCGCAGCGCGATGCTGGGCGGGGCGGTCGACGTCGAGCGGGGCGCGTCGTCCTCGTCGGTCCATGGCGGCGACGATTCGAGACCGGCGGCAGCAGCCGCGGGCGCCGCGGCGGGGACCGCCGAGCGGGACCTGGTGGCCGTCGCGGCGCCGAAGCTCAGCACGCAGCAGCCGTCGTGCGCGGGGGCGCACGTGCGCGCGGTATTCTTCGCGCTCGTCGCCATCGTCGTCGTACCCATTCTCTATGTGGGCATGCGCGTGGAGGAAAGGCTCAAGGGGAAAAGCCAATTCTTTCTGCGCGCACTATGGACCTTTTGGGGCGCCGCGCTCGACGATCTCCTCGTGGTCGCGCGGCCCTGGATGCGCTCAAGCATTGGCCACCGTAGATGCTTTTGGCGATTTCCCACTCTCGAACAGGACATCGTCCTCACCATGGACGACGCACCCGGCGACTCGCCCAAAGAAATGCTGGGCTTGCTCGATCTCCTCGAAGAAAACCAGAATCGCGTCACTTTCTTTATCACGACCTCTTTCGTCCGCAACGCGGAGCTCGAACGAACGATGCAACGCATCGTGGACGCAGGCCACGAAATTGGCAACCACATGCCAGAAGATAAGCCGTACCATCGCTTGAGCGCTGAGGCGTTCCGAGCCGAGCTCCGCAAAGCGGAGGACGTTCTTGCGCGCTTCGACCCGCATCGCTTCGGACCAACGCGAACGAACCGCCGATGGTTTCGGCCCCCGCACGGCCGCCTCAGCAACGCCATGATGAACGTTCTCGTCGAAGAGGACTACTATGTTGCGCTAGGTGACGTTTTTAGCAATGATGCCGCAATTGGGGGTCGCATCGACCCTCCGCGTCCCTCTGCTATTTCATTTCACGAGCGCTTTGTGCAGCGCCACGTCAAAGCGGGCAGCATCGTCGTCTTTCACGTCCCAAACAAGAACTCTCGTAAACAAACCTTGCCAATCCTCACGCGACTTCTCGCGCATTGGGACGACCTGGATGTCTCCGTGCAGCGTCTCTGCGACATGTCTCCCAATCTCGACGCGACAGGCGCAAGTGACCCGCGTGTTGGCACGGCCCCTGTCTTTTGACACAGCTGCTGAAGCACCTCGACACTGCTCTGCTTGCCAATTAGATCGCGAGCTGATGGTTTCCCCAACTCTCTCACTCATGCTTCGGTAGATACCTTCATTTCTTCCATCGTTCGTTCACTGCATCGTTGTACTTCCAATGCGCCCCAGCCGTTGCGCGTTTGACACCGTCAGGAAAACGTCGATAAGCTCTGTAAAGTTGAGCTCTCTCGCAATGTACGGCGGCGTCATGTTGTCCAGATTTAAGACCGCCACACTCGCACCATGCTCGAGAAGAATCTTGACGATTTCCACGCGTCGCAGCTTGACTGCTAAATGTAGCGGTGTATCCATGAAAACATCTGACACGTGAACATTGACCTTGTGACTTCCCTTCCATGCAAGCAGTTGCCGGACGACTTCCAAGCGCCCACTACGGACTGCATTGTGGAGAGGTGTCGACCCTGTGGCGTCCTTTTTGTTGGCGTTCGCTCCACCCTGCATGAGCATCCTGACAACTTCCAAGGTCGGATCTTCACCAAGCGGACCTATCCGGGCGCCGCACGCAAAGTGCAGCGCCGTCTGGTGCGCAGGGTCAACACAATTCACATCCTCCTCTTCCATTTTGAGGATCGCTGCCACCAGAGCTGGCTTTTCCTCTCTGGCAGCTACATGCAGCTTCGGAAGCAGTTTATGATCCAATTCGGGGACCTGCTCTCGAAGAGGAACGTGTCCGGGAAGCACGCCGTCGTCATATGCCAGACTGAATTCCTTTTCGTCATCGTCGTCGAGGTCTTCGCCGTGCATCAATGCTGAGCTGGTTCGCTTGCCACCAGCAAGACCCATGCGCGTCCCCTTCATTCTCCTTTTTGCTTCTTCTTTTGCCTCTTCTTGATTGTTGGGTCCACGTCTACCATTCTGTCCGGCATCAGCACTTGTTGTTGCCTCGTGGGCTCCACGCTCGGCCATCGTGCACCGAAAAAGCGCCTCCGATTTACGCCAAAGTTTGCGCACTCGTCCACCTTCTCCGGAAAGGGCTTCGCGCTGTGAGCGCCTGCGCGCAGTCGCGTCGTCGGTATGCTTGCACACGTGAGAGCTATAAGCAAAATGCTTTGACGGACGGTCGTCCCAGAAAATATGGTTCACTGCCACGGCGTGATTGATTGATCATCGCGCAGCCGCCCGGCTTGGTCTGGCTCAACGGGCAATTAGGCCTTTTCCTCTTTTTTTTTCTTTTTTTTTTCTCTTTTCACTCGTTTTCACGTGAATAAAACCAGTTCGAGAAGAGGAAGAAGCACAAGCCAGAGCAGGGCGCCCAGTGCTTCTTCTTCGCGACCGTCGGCGCCATGGCCGCGGAAGCCGGGCGCGAAGATCTGCGCGGACCGCTGAAAGATGGCGAGGACGACCCTCGAAGAGGCGGCTCAGCCGTTCGCGCCTGGAGAGAGGTACCTCTGGACATGGATCAACTCCCGCCAGACTACATGTCTTTGCTGTCACTCATGCTGGGCCTCTTGGCGTATCTGCTCAAGAGTCCGATGCTAGCGTGGACGAGCGTCCTTTGCTGCCTTAGCTCGCTTGTCAACATGAAGGCCTCGCACGCTGACGTCAAGCAAAACATATGCACGCTTTCCTGTGTACTATTCGGGCTTCTCGTCAACCACAACACCAGCGACTGAAGACTCGATGCACCAATACCACGTTATTTGCTCATGCTTGTCATCTAAATGTGTCTGTGCTTAGGCGTCCAATGCTACCGTAGACAAGCGTCATTTGCTCTTCATCATGACGACATCGCTCATTGACGTCAAGCAGAAGCACTGTTTTCTTCGGGCGTCTCGCCAACCACAACATTTACAAGAGAACTGACTGTGTGATCGTGTTATGCTGCCTGAGCTCGAGTCAACATGATGTCAATCGCACTACCTGCGAATCGCAAAACTCATCTTCCCTGCCTCTCACCGCCATGCTGTCAAAGTGTCGACTCTCTTACACATGGGCAAATCATGCATGCATGCATGAATGAATGTAATCTAGTATACTCTTTTCCCTTTTCCCTTCCCCCAAGTGGGCTGCATGTAGCTAGCTCTCGGAAACTGTCATCAAAACATAAAAAAAATTGCGTTTGTTCTTGAACCAAGTATTCTTGTACAAGTGCCCACACTCTCTCTATTCCGCCATGGCGGGAGGAGGTGGCGTAGATAGCTGTGATGGTGGTGGCGGTGCCATCGGTCCTTCCGATGCACCATCTCCTCCTTGAGCTGCCAAATCACCTGCCTGTGCACTATCACCATCCATGGCCTCGGGACCGGCAGGGTCCGTGTCGCCAGCCGAGGGCTCCTCGGCCACAGGGGCAGGCGGCGGCTTGAAGACGCTAAATTTCGGGGGACCACCCCCGGGTCCACCCAGCCTACTGGGACCTGGCGGAAAGCTTCCGATTTGGGGCGGCATCATCGGGTTGCTGGCTCCAGGAGGCATCATCATCTGCTGCAGTGGAGTTGGTGGGGCACCAAGCCCGCTATTGCCAGGAGCAGTATCGGGTCTTGGTGTATCCGACATGAGCCCACTTTGAGCGAACGAGTCGACATACCTTGACTTCGTGTTTCCACGTCGAAATCCAACTCCGGCGCTATACTGCGGTGGACCTGAAGGCGCAGCAGGACCATCGCCGCTTGCGGGCGCGCTCGAAGGCCGCAGCTCCTCCATCTTTGGAGGCGCTGCCGGTGCCGTTGGGCCTGCGTTCGGGTCGTCTCCTGGAAAAATCCATTTGCCAAGCTTTTTGTCATAGTACGCATCGAGTTTGTTGCCGGTGGTACCCTTCTTCACATTACTCTTGGGAAGCACCTTCTTCATCCAGGACGTCAAGCCCCAGCCACCCTCGGTGGCCTTGGCTTCGTCACCCTCCTTTGCCTTGGCGCTCCCCATTGTCTCCTTCTTTTGGTTCTGCGGGGCTGATCCAGATCCCACGCTGCTCTCTTCACGATTGTTATTGTTGCTGCCCCCGCCAAGACTTGGGGTGCCGACCGCATGATTGCCCTGCCCGCCACTGGCAGAGTTGTTGCCTTCGCCACCGGGGCCCATTCCACTGGGGTGCAGCGGAGGAAGCCCACCCGCCATGGCGGGCTGATCGCCTCCCCCAACACTGCTCATGGCAGAAGGAGGCTCGTGTCCAAAGGGGCCGGATGATGATGCCGCTGGCGGCATCATCATTGGAGGCTGCGGGGCACTACCGCTCTCAGGAGCGTTGTTGTTGTTGTTGTTGTTGTTGACTCCGGTGTCCACGCGGGGCCCATTCGGATTCCACTGCGTCGGCGCCTGTCCAGCAGGTGGCCCGCCAAGAGGATCTTGGGAAGGCACCTGCTGCTGTCCTGGATGCTTTGAAGATTTTCTCCAAAGCGAAGAAAGGCGCAACGGGATCCAGCTCGAGTCCTCGCTCTGCTGCATTTGCTCGGGAAGACCGAGCGCCTTGGCCTCACTCGTCATGAGCCGGTCCGCGAAGATCTTGAGCTGACGCTGAAAAGCATGAGGAAATGGACCCGAGCGACGGGGACTTCCCCCAACACTCGAGGAAGACGACGAGCGCTTGCTCGGCGATCGCGCCTTGATGACCTCCTGAATCGACCTCACCCAGGCGTACGCTTGCTTCACCGCACCCAAGTCTGCAAGCCACATGGCATACACGAGACGATAGGGGTGAAAACCATCAAAGCGATAAAACGAATGACGCGAGCTCAGACCATAGAGGTAAAGTTCCGTGCGCTCAATCGTTTCTGGCGTGACAAAGAGGCGATGCGACTCGCAAGACTTGTGATCTCCGCCCACAAGAATCATACGTGACCCACTCGTGGAATTGAGTGGCACACCAGCAGCAAGGTAGCAAATGTGCGCTGCCCTGGCATCACCCAAATCCGACCACAGTCGGTCTCCGAGGGACGTGATGAGCTCTGTGTCGCCCGGGGTCCGATTCGCCAGAATCGCGCTCAGCGTTCGACGCCACGTGTCCTGCAGCGGAGGCGAAGCGTTGTCGGCAGAGGCGCCTTCGGTGTCCAATGCAAGCGCTTTCTCACCAAGACCTGCAAAAAGAAGAAAGAGTGCGTGCGACTGCGAGTTGCGCGGCATCGTAGCGTGCACGAAACGTTCTACGACGCGCCGGTAGGCGGCTACGCTTACAAAGTTGCTGATGATGAGCGCCTGGGCCCATAGTTCGCTCTCAATTGCGCGCACTACGGCTCCTTCGCGGTCGCCAGCCTCTAGCATGGACTCGATATCCATCATTGCAGACCTAGCCGCCTCGTCAGAGAGGTTACTTGACGTCTTGAAAGCGATCGAGTCCGGAATGGCGGGTACAGTACTCGCGATGTCCTCTTCACCTTTGTCGCCCTCATCGACCTTGTCCTTTTTAGCCTCATCATCATCATCATCAACAACATCGGTCCCCGTTTCCCCGGCATGCTGGCATCCATCAGCCTCAGCCTTTGCCTCTGCTTGAACCGTCTGTGTCGAGGGTGCAGGCGCGCGGAGCACGCCAAGAAGGTCAGAGAGTACGTCTTTGCCTTGCAAATCACCTTCTCCCCGCAGAAAAAGCTGGATCACTTGCCAAAGAAGCTTGCTGACGAAGGCCCCGTTATCAGCGGGGGCATGCGCGTCAATTTCGCGCTGAAGAAAATCGGCCACAAGTCGATGGTCAACCGGCGCGCTACCGGGCGGCAGAGCAACGAGCGGGCCAGGAAATCGAATTTGACGGTCGACGAGCCAGGCCGAGGGGCTCACCGCCGCGAGATCTGCCAAGCTGAATATCTGAACCCGTCCCTGACGAAGCTTGCTCTGCACGAGACTTTCCGCTTGCTTTTCATGCGTTTGCTTGCCCGCGTCGCTCTCTTGCCCCAGCGACGAGCTCTTCGCCTGGCGAGTACCCGCAAGGCCTTGGTCCGTAAAAGATCCAAGACGTCGTCGCCGTTGCGGGAACATGGTGACCAACCGTCCTCCAAAGCCCCAGATGGCGAGAGCGTGCGGCCTGCGTCCGTCTTGGCGACGAATGTTGCCGAAACCTACAATCGGATTATCTGGCATCGAGGAGAGCGGTCGCGAAGTTCCTGTTGCGCTGCTAAAGTTCGACGACCCGCTCATGCGCCGCGGTGCGACCACTCTGCCAGCCAAGAGAGATGGGTCGAGCTGCCTCATGTCGGGCAGTCCGCCAGCATGGTGTCCTGCTTGATCGTCTTGCTGCTGTTGCTGCGACTGCTGCTGAGGTTCATCCTGTTGAAAGCTCAGACTAAACTCATTGCCCGGAGACATGGCCTCGGCAGCACCCAACGGGGCTTGCGGGTCCTGCTCCCATCCGCCTGTATTCATGGCATAGACCTGCGCATCCTCTGGGTTTACCCCGTCGGGCTGGCTTTGCGAATAGTCTTGCGCTGTATTTGTATTCACGGTCCCCGTCGAAGGCTGCGAGAATCTGTCAGAGCCAAGATCCCCCGAAGGAGGATACATGGGTTGGGGTTGTGGAAACGCCATATGCGTATGCTGACTCATTCGCGAGGCGCCAGACGTGACGGACTCGCGACGCGAGGGATGGCTTTGAGGGGAATTCTGCATTGCAGGGGCCTCAAACGTGTTTTGCTGACTGTAATGACCAGATCCAAATGACTGTAAAGAACCCTGGCGCGAGCGAGCGTCGTCGATCGGCATACTCTGCTGATCTTGGTAGTACATTTGGTCCTGTTGTTGCCCTTGGTAGGCATAGTCTTGCTGATGATACTGCGAAGGCGGATATTGTTGCTGATTGGGGGCGTAACCCGACTGCTGATAGTGCTGCTGTGGCACTTCCTGCGGGTGACCTTGGTAGAACTGACTAGGTTCGCCGCCAAATGCCTCTTGTCCCGATGCGCGTGCCTTTGTCGGACTCCGATCAAAGAGGTTTGCACTATCGTCTGCGCCGTCCGCAAAAAGATCCGAGCTGCTACTTGAGCCAAAGAGGCCTTCGGCATTTGGGGTGTTTGGCGATCCAGCCGCCAGAGCGTCGCCTTTCGAAGGGCTCGCAAACAGCCCTTCTGCATTGCCCGTCACATCCTCACCTGGTGTATCCACGAAAAGACCGCCGCCGTGACCAGGTGACGCACTAGGCGACGCGCCAGGCGAAGCGGTAGGCTCCGCGGGGCTCTGCTCCTCGCCACTGCCGAATAAATCCGATCTTTCTTGGACCTCCTCTGAAGCTTGCACAGGGCTTACATCAGGCATAAGCCCCCCAAAGCCTTCTTGAGGCGGCGCTTTCGGAAGAGGCGAGCCTGATGTAATTTCCTTGTCTCCCTCTAGCGATGGCGATGTCAAATTTTCACCGCCAACGTCAGCGCCAGGAGCTTGAGATGACATTGCTGCATCATGGGACACTTCGCTGGACGCAAATGCATTGTCTGAGGGTGGAGATGAAGGCGCTCCAAACAGATTGCTTGCGTCCTGTGCCGCCTCATCTGGAAACGAAGCGCCAAACATGCCATCTTGGGGAGTGGCATCACCCCCCTCCGAGAGGTCAGCCGCACCCTGATGTGGTTGAGCTTCTTCGAAAGAAGCGTCCTGCGGGGGAGGCGCTTGGGACGCAGCCCCAAATAAGCTGCCGGCATCTTGCGGAGAATGTGTTTCTGCAAACAAGCTGTCTTGAGGTGGCGGATTGGGCGACGACTGCGAGCAATGGGGCTGTTGCGAGAAATCAGCCGATGCACCTTGAGGTTGTTGGGAATCGTCAAATGGAGAACCTTGTTGAGGTGCAGAAGGGGACGAAGCTCCGAAGAGACCACTGGCGTTTTGTGGTGGCTGAGCATCATCAAACGTGGAGTCTTGTGGCGGCGCNGCGATGGAGACGAAGCTCCAAAGAGACCGCCCGCAGTTTGTGGTGGCTGAGCATCATCAAATGGAGAACCTTGTGGCGGCGCAGAAGGAGACGAAGCTCCAAAGGAACCACTTGCACTATGAGGTTCCTCTCCTGGCACATATGAGCTGTCCTGGGGCGGGGGCGATGGAGACGGAGCTCCAAAGAGACCGCCCGCATCTTGAGGCGCTTGGTCTTCGTCAAATGGAGAACCTTGTGGCGGTGCAGAAGGGCCCGGAGCCCCAAAGAGACCACTTGCACTATGAGGTTCGTCTTCTGGCACATATGAGCTGTCCTGCGGCGGAGGTGGCGGAGACGAAGCTCCAAAGAGACCACCGGCATTTGGGGTCGCTTGATCCTCATCGAATGAGGAACCTTGTGGCGGCGGCGCAATAGGAGACGAAGCTCCAAAGAGACCGCCGGCATTTTGCGGTGGCTGAGAATTGTCAAACGGAGAACCTTGTGGCGGTGCAGAAGGAGACGAAGTCTCAAATAAACCACTTGCAACTTCCTGGGGTGCGTCTTCTGGCGCATATGAACTATCTTGCGGCGGTGGCGGCGGCGTGATCGAGGCCTCGAAAGGGCTTCGAGAGGTCTGCGCTGGCTGAGCGTCAAAGGGGGAACCCTGCGGAGGCATGTCGGAGGACGAAGATCCAAACAGTTCACTTGCACTTTGCGTGTCTTCAACTGGCGCAAACGAGGTGTTTTGCGGTGGTTGCTGCTCTGATGCCTCAAACGAAGCTTGAGCATTTTGCAACGGCGAGTCTTTTGCGTGAGACGAGTCCATGGGAAGTGCAGAGGGGAACGAGGCTTCGACTGTACCACTTGCAGTTTGTGTCTCGTATTCTGACGGATACGAGCCGTTGTCGAACGCACTTGCCTGTAAAGTTGGTGGCGGAGTATTCGTTCCAAATAGGCCGATGGAGTCTTGGGAAGGCTGATCCTCCACAATGGCACCATCGTGCGGTGGTGGTGGTGGCGAAATGGCGCCAAAAGGTCCGCTCCCGCTCGGCGACGTCTCGACGTCTACTTGAGGCGGAAGGTCTGGTGGTGGTGTTGGCGCAGATGCATTTTGAATAGATTCGGGCGCGCTGGGGGCATCAGGAGACGGCACTTGCGAAGTTGGAGCATCGACCCCAGAGGTGTAAGTTTCTGAACCAACGACGGACGTTGCTGATTGCGGCGCAGCTTCGCTGGTAGCGCAAGGATCTGCCGTGCCTTCGAAAGGTGTAGAATCTTCAACGGAGTGTCCAGGCAAATGCTGACTCGACATGCTGGCCGAATCCTCGTTGCGAATCTCGTCAAGAGGAAAGTGGGCGCGAGTACTCAACGGTGGAGAGGGAGAGGTGGACAGCTCGGGGATGTCGTGGTCCGAATGCGCCATTGGCATTGGATGAGAAAGAGGGGCGTGACCATGTGCTGATGTGTGGTCCCCGGAAGGGGCGGTAAAGTCAGTGCCCGCCTCTTCTGGGGAAGCAATGCGGTCCTGACTGCTGAATTGCGAGGGATCGTAGTGATCATGGTGCTGTTGCGGCGAACGGTTGTATTGAGGGATAGGCGAAGTCCGTTCGGGGTCGAGCATTGCCGAATCACCTTGCGCGCCATGAGACACTGCCGCGAACATTGAACTTTCCTCATTGCCGGGAGAGGCCGTCGACTCTGGCCCTGTGTCGTGCATCGAGGGTGGATGTCCGTGGACGTCCGGGGTCACAGACTCAGGCGGGAGCTCGTCGACACCGGACACCACCGACACGGCCGCAGATGAGGCCACGTCAAGTCCGTCAAGGGGTTGATAGGCGCCTTGAGGCCCTTCGAGGTCGAGGTCTGCGCCGCGGTTCGAATAAGTCATTGACATGGCATCCAAGGGCGCATCAGAGTGTACGTTTGTGGTGATGGAGGCGTTCTCGGGCAAGGTTTCAGGGTTCTCCCCGGCCATCGAGTTGCGAAAGATCTCCCGATTGAGAACTCGGTCCTCCGTTGCGATGGCGTCGACGATATCGTCCCCACCTTCCGACGTGGCTTTTGTAGCGGCCTGTGAGAGAGCATCCATTGAGAGTGGTGGAGGTGGAAGCATGGGCGTGCCGAGGGGATCAGGCATTGTTCCCATGTGGTCGCCCTCGTCATCCGTTTCGCCATCACGGTCGTCCTCTCCGACAAGGATGGACCCCGCTAGCGAGGAGGTTGTACTTCCACGTGTGGCAGCTCGAGACACCACGGAGAGGGTCTCGCCAATGTTTTGATGATGCGAGGCTGCGAGTTCATCGAGCATGCGGTTCATCCCATTGTTCAGGTCTGCTCGAAGTGCGCCGCGCGCATCAAAGTCCGCCTCGTCTTTTGCGCTCGCTTCGTGATTTGTGGCTGCATCGTCCGTGGCCAGATCGCTCTCGGACGGCAGAAACATGAGCTCTTCGCCCTTGCCGTGCTCCGAGGCAGCTTTTTCAGAAGAGACCTCGTCGGCTTTGACAGAGTCTCCAAAGTCTCCGTCGTCGAGCGACTCATCGAGCCATCCTTCCTGCGCCATGCCAGCAGTCAATTCTATTCGTTGCCACTGGTTGCACGCTCCAACGGGGCTTTGGCAGAATTTCTCTTGTCTTTAATAAATACCGATGCTCGCGGGCGAGGGGATCGCGTTCTTGTCGGCCGGTGCCTGCCACCTTCTCCCTCGTCCCCTTGCGTTTCTGCGCGAGATCCTTTGCGCCCGCGCCTCGCAGACGCGACGCGGCACGGCCCGAAGGTCTTCTGCCCCTTCTCCGCTGCCGCCGAGGGCTGGTCTGCGCAGGTCTCGCCGCGCCTTTCCTCGCCGAGGGCGAAGACGTCCACGTGGACGTTGCGGACTCCGCTCCGCGCCACGGTCTCGCTCGCTCGCTCGCTCGCTCGCAGCAGCAGCACTGCCGGCAGCGCAGCGCTGCAGCGGCAGCAGCGGCAGCAGCGGCGCCTCGCGGTCGCCGGCCGAGATGCGCGCTGCGTCCTCGCTTTGGGGCGCTGCTCGCGGTCGCCGGCGCGCTCGCTGCAGCTATCCGGGCTCTCGCTTCTGCGCCTTCTGCGCGCGTTTCTCTGTCGCTGGTGAGTAGCGGCGAGCCCGTTGCCAGCACAGCAGAGCAGAGCAGAGCAGGGCTTACACGTGGCACGCCGCGGCGTGCGCGGCCTATTCGCGCGAAAGGGCCTAACGGCTCGCATCCCACTGCACTGGCACGCGGACGTGGACCTCGAGCTGCGCGTCAAGATGGCCGGCGGGCTCCGGATCCCAGGGCAGCGCGCGAGGCCTCGCGGGGCGCAGGGAGGACGCCGCGGCGCGGCGCGGGATGGAGCTGGCTCTGCCGCGGGCCGGGGCGGGAAGGTGGAAATGCATTGGGGCGGGAACTTCTGCAGCAAAACAGAAGCGTGCATGTGTGGCTTATTCTGAACATCAGAGATCATTTTTAGGGTCTTGAAGAAGCATGTCGAGTTCCATCGACTGTTGTGTCGTCATCTCCGTGCTGCACCCTGCCTGAACCATCCCCCTTTCTCCTCGTCATGTCTCCACCGCGCAGATTATCCCCCGTCATTCCTCATTTCCATCCAACCATCCATCCACCCTCCCCTCCCCTTTCCTTTCCACGCATCCCGCCTTCTCCTCGCCGCGCCTCGCGTCCATCCCTCGCGCTGCACACGTCGCACGAGCTCGCCCGCGATTTCCTTCCCTCCCGCGGCCGAGCCCCCGGCGCCGTCGAGCGAGTCGCTGTCGCGCTGTGACGGAGTTCCGCACACGTGCCGGGAAGCCGTCTGCCGGCCGCCCCGCAGCTGGGCAGGCGGCCCCACAGCGGGGCAGGCGTCAAGAGCGCGGCGAGATTGACGCGAACTCGGCGAAGAAGAGGGGCGGGAAGACGGCGAGGAGGAGAAGATAAGATCAAGAAACTCGAGCAGAAGCGCTTCGGCGTCGCGCTTTGGCGAGAAGAAGACCTCCGGCAAAGCGGCAACGCGCGAGCGAGCCCGGGCGAGGACCGAGGCGCGAGGCGCGGCGAGAAGATGGTGAACGAGGAGCTGGTGGGCGCGCGCGAGGCCGACGAAGACCCGCGCGAGCAGGACGACGACCTCGAGATGGCGTGCGGCGCCAAGTGGGAGGCCACGGTGAAGACGGAAGGCGACGAGGACGGCGAGGAGGCCGGCAGCGCGCTGGAGGAGGACGCCACGGAGACGGAGGACGCGGCTGCGAGCAGGAAGAAGAAGAAGAACAAGAAGAAGAGCAACAAGAAGAAAAAGAAGAAGGCCAGCGCAGGCGGCGCCAATGCAGACGCGGCCTCGGCGAGTCTGCCGACGGTGGACGCAGGCTCGGGCATCGACCTCACGACGGACAATCGCGAGCCCACCCATCGCGGACTCAAATCTGGCGTCAAGTGCGACAGTTTTTGCGAAAAGTACGGCCAGACGTGGCCGCCCTGCAAACCTGTGGCCCTGCTGTTCCCAGAGGGCACGGATGGCCCGCTTGGTGAGGTTCTTGAGCACCCCGGTGATTCGAACCGCCAGCGCATCACGAGCGAAGAGCTTCGTGCCCAGGAACGCTTGCAGCAAGACGACTACCGCAAGCTGCGCATTGCCAGCGAGTGTCATCGTCAGGTCCGCAAGTGGACGCAATCGTGGATCAAGCCTGGCATTCGCCTGCGTGACATGTGCGAGCTGATCGAGAACAAGAACCGCGAGCTTGTGCAGGAGAACGGCCTGAACGCCGGCATTGGCTTCCCCACGGGATGCTCGCTTGACCACATTGCCGCGCATTACTCTCCAAATGGTGGCGACGAGACGCGGCTTGGAGTCGATAACGTGATGAAGCTCGATTTTGGCACCCAGATCGACGGGCGCATCATCGATTGCGCGTGGACCGTGACGTTCAATGAGAGGTACGATCCTCTGCTGGAGGCGACGCGTGAGGCGACAAACACTGGCATCAAGACGGCCGGTATCGACGTGCGTCTGTGCGACATTGGAGAAGCGATTCAAGAGGTGATGGAGTCGTACGAGATTGAGCTCGACGGCAAGACCCACCAGATCAAGTGCTGCCGTAATCTTTGCGGACACATGATTGAGCCGTACAGAATTCATGGCGCCAAGAGCGTCCCTATCGTCAAGGGCGGCGAGGCGACCAAGATGGAAGAAGGCGAAATGTACGCGATTGAGACGTTTGGCACTACAGGCCGTGGCTACGTGCTCGAGGATTTGGAGTGCAGTCACTACATGAAACGTTTCGACGCGCCGCATGTCCCGCTGCGCATGCCTGCGTCGAAGCGTCTGCTCGCGCACATTAACCGCACATTTGGCACGCTGCCGTTTTGCCGTCGCTGGCTCGAGCGCGATGACGGAGGTTCTGCAACGATCAACGGATCGACGGGCAAGCAAACGCGATACCTTGGGGCGCTCAAAAACCTTTGCGACGTTGGCATCATTGACGCCGCGGCTCCCCTTGTGGACGTTAAAGGTTCATACGTTGCGCAGTACGAGCACACGATCCTGCTGCGTCCCACTGCGAAAGAGGTCCTCTCCCGCGGCGACGACTACTGATCACACGAATCGAGTTTACCATTAGGCCTAAATGAAGAAACAATTCATTTTTCCCGTCCCCAAAAAGAAAAGAAAAGAAAAGCTTTGAGAAAAACTCCGTTGATTTATCTTTCAATTTCTCTAAAGAAAAAGGCAAAACGAAGCACGTGAACTCTGGGGTCCTCGCTCGACGTTTAAAAATTATGAGATTTGTGCTGCCTTGTGCACGTACTTTTCGTGGCAGAAACAAAAAGATCGCGTCAATCCGGAAGAATCTGTTTGAAAGTCAGACAGCGACATCTAGACATGTGTCCCCTGTCCTTTCGCGTCATGCCTCGTCTTGCCTTGCTACGTATTCAGCGCGTCGTCCGCTCATCATCTGGGTGGTTTGTGAGAAAAATAAAATAAAATAAAAAAGGCTCAGGCCTAGTTCTCTTCTAGGCCTGGGCGTAGGAGTGGTGCCCCTACAGGGATGTATACTACAGTGCGCCGCGGACTTTGATTGGCCGGAAAAGAAAGCAGGAGCCCCAGCCGCGCAGTCCCGAACGCAGCCGCGGCGCTTTGCTTTGCTCGGTTGCTCGCTTCGCGCTGCTCGCCCGATCGCCGAGTCGCTCGCGGGAGCACTCGCGCACCCGTCGCGCACGCAGCGCTCGGAGCCGCGCCGCGTGGCGCTCGGAAGCAGCAGAGACCGAGAGGAGATCATGCCGAACGCGGACTCCATGGACGCGACCGCCGCGGAGCCCGCGAAAGAGCAGGACAAGCTCGTCGAGGAGGGCGCGGAGAACGCGGAGAAGGCAGGCGAGATCCCCCCTGACGCACCAGAGGCCAAGGACGGCGCCGACGCCGACAAGGACGAGGAGGCGGGTGAGGAAGGCGAGGACGAGGAGGATGACGACGAGGACGACAATGACGACAGCCAAAGCGGCAGCGTGAACGGCGCGGGCGCTAACGCAGGCAAGAAGAAGAAGAACAACAACAAAAAGAAGAAGAACAAGAAGAAGAACAAGAAGAAGAGCAAGGCCAAGGCGAGCGACGCAGCGTCCCAGCAGGGTTCTGCGCCTGCACCCTCGACGGAAGAGGGCTCGGGCATCGACCTCACGACGGACAATCGCGAGCCCATCCAGCGCGGACTCAACCCTGGCGTCAAGTGCGACAGCTTTTGCGAAAAGTACGGCCAGACGTGGCCGCCCACCAAGCCTGTGGAGTCCTTCTTTCCCGCGGGAACGGATGGTCCTTTGGGCGAGGTTGTGGAGCACCCGGGTGACTCGAACCGCCAGCGCATCACGAGCGAAGAGCTCCGCGCCCAAGAGCGCTTGCAGCAGGATGACTACCGCAAGGTACGCATTGCCAGCGAGTGCCATCGCCAGGTCCGCAAGTGGACGCAGTCGTGGCTCAAGCCTGGCATTCGCCTGCGTGACATGTGCGAGCTGATCGAGAACAAGAACCGCGAGCTTGTGCAGGAGAACGGCCTGAACGCCGGCATTGGCTTTCCCACGGGATGCTCGCTTGACCACATTGCCGCGCATTACACACCGAATGGAGGCGATGACACGCGGCTCACGGAGGATAGCGTGATGAAAATTGACTTTGGTACGCAGATCGACGGGCGCATCATCGATTGCGCGTGGACCGTGACATTCAACGAGAGGTACGATCCTCTGCTGGAGGCGACGCGCGATGCGACGAACACTGGTATCAAGACGGCCGGTATCGACGTGCGTCTGTGCGATATTGGTGAAGCGATTCAAGAGGTGATGGAGTCGTACGAGATTGAGCTCGACGGCAAGACGCACCCGATCAAGTGCTGTCGCAACCTGCAGGGTCACTCTATCTCTCCCTACCGTATTCACGCAGGCAAGAGCGTCCCTATCGTCAAGGGCGGCGAGGCGACCAAGATGGAGGAAGGCGAGATGTTTGCGATTGAGACGTTTGGCAGCACGGGTCGTGGCTACGTTGTCGAGGATTTGGAGTGCAGTCACTACATGCGACGCTTCGACGCGCCACACGTTCCGTTGCGCATGCCTGCATCGAAGCGTCTGCTCGCGCACATCAACCGCACATTTGGCACGCTGCCATTTTGCCGTCGGTGGCTTGAGCGCGAGGATGGTGGCTCGACGACGATCAACGGTACCTCAGGCAAGCAGACCCGCTACCTTGGTGCGCTCAAAAACCTCTGCGACGTCGGCATCATCGACATGTACCCGCCTCTCTGTGATGTCAAGGGCTCCTACGTTGCGCAGTACGAGCACACGATCTTGCTGCGCCCCACCGCCAAGGAGGTTCTCTCTCGCGGTGACGACTACTAAATCACATCATGAACAGCTCCACACTCGAAATTACGTGGCGGTAAATAACAAAATAGTGCCCCAAAATGAATCATTTTCACGTTCAAAGTTCGAGGACGGATTCGTGTCTCCCAATCATTTTTACCGAGGCCCGAAATGACAGTTTGCGATGGTAATGATTTCTATAGAGGACGTTTCAGCTCGCACTCTCGACCACTCGCATGGCGTTCGCTGCGATCACGATCACTCGGGAAAAATTCAAAAGAGAAAAGGAAAAAGAAAAGAGAAGAAAAGATGATACATCACGTTATTCTTGCATTTTTGCGAAATTCGTAAGGTTCAGCCAGGGCTCGACCGGCCAGCACCTGCAGCGGGCCAGGCCGGAACAGGCTATGCGCTCGAGGAAGATAAAGGGGTGAAACAGAAAGTTCGTTAACAAACGCAGAAGATCTTACAAATACCAGACCAAAGTGGTTTGAGGAGATGCAAGAAAAACTCTCAGTCAGGATTTGGTGATTCTTTTAGAAGCTGAAGTCGTTGCCTACAATATCGGGCGTAAGGAGTGGACGTAATCTCTCCTGCACGTTGACTCGCATCTGTGCATACTGAATACGATGTGCCATGTAGTCACGAAGACGCTGCGCTCGAAGCCGACACCATACTTGCTGCACAGCGTTCTTTTGGCCAAAAAAGCGATCTTCGCCAGCAGGCTTTGAGACACACCTAGCCACATGCTGATGAGAAGCTTGTGAGTCGTTGCCTGTATCCTGCAAGCACCACGCGCAGAAATGACACGGGCACGCGCCGCACTTGAGAGCGCAGCAGCCGTCGAAGTCAACGAAGGCTGCCGCGCATCGGGGGCAAGACATGGTCAGAATCTCATTCTGGATTGTGCGAATGTGATTCTGCGTCGCTGGATCCAGCCCATGCTCGCGAAGCGCTGCATCAAGGCGGAGCTGAAGCTGACGCTCTTGCTCGAATGCGGCGTCTCGCTCAAAATGCTTGCGCACAATGTCGAGCAGAGCTGCAAAATCTTTGTCTGGAACTGCAGCTGCAATCGTGCGTCCAGAGATGAGAAGCTCACAGTCTGGAGTGACGCAGCACATGCTCCCATCTCGTAGGACGTTGACGTGCGCATCTGGCTGAGTAGCAGCACGGACCGAAGAGCTCAAGCACTCCTCACACGTAAAATGCTTGTCAGAGCAGGAAACACCCTCACTGACTGGAAAAGTCTCTAAGCAGATAGCACATGATCCCATTTCCTCAGGCTCAGCCAGAAAAGCCGGGTGTCGCATGGCCTGCAGCGCAGTCGGCCGCTTATTTGCATTTGCAGACGTCAGGTTGCTAATAAGCGACCTAATATTTTGGGATGCCAGGGAGCCATTGAAGAGCTCAGAGAGGATCGCGCCCACAGAGAACATGTCCACGGCAGGTTCAACCTTTTTGACATTTCCATTGTGAAGCTCAGGGGCCATGTACTTGAAAGTGGATTGCATAGGCTGCGTCATAGTCATGTCTTGCATCTGCACGCCATCAAAGTCCCCAAGCACTGGCCAAAGACCCGCAGTGAGAAAAACATTCTCTGGCTTGACGTCACAGTGCACATATCCTCGCGAATGCAGATCGTGCAGACCCGACAGGAGGCCAATGGCGATGCGTGTGCGCGTTGGTACGTCTGCATGCGGGTTGTCGCGGATCCACGCGGCGAGGTCGCCACCTGCATAAAAGGGCATTAAAATGCATCCCTGAGATGTGCCATGCAGAAAGGCGCTCTGAAAGCGCACAACATAAGCCGACTTAATCTGTGCAAGCGCTGCAACCTGACGATAAAATCGACTTCTCCATGACTGTTCCACAAGATGGAAAATCTTGAGTACAAACTCTTGGCCGTCGGGATCGCGCACTTTCAATACAGATTTGCCAAGCTTGGACGCGAGAGTCTCCAGGGTCTCAAAATCTTCAAGGGTCACATCTGTGAGCCAAATACCGAGCTTGATCAATTCTTGGGGTACGCACTCGGCCATGCCGATACTCTCGAGCCACTTTGTATCTTGGGACAACTCTGGAAAGTGTTTGTCCGCGTGACGCAAGATGCGCTCACGCTCGATGCTCAAATCGCTGTTCAGCCTGAAAACTCGTTTGACTTTGGAAAGCTTTTCCTTCAAGTCTCTAACTCTCTCTTTCGCTTGCGAGATTCCGTCTTGTTCGTCAAAGGTAGCCATCTTGATTTCGTATTCCAACTGTGCTTGATCCCGCTTGCTCGTACGAATCTTCTTTATGATTTTGATCACGCGCGACGTGTCCGGCGCCGCGAGCCCGGGAACGTGCTTGGAAAGAGAGCTTGACAGGTCTTCTACTGCCTTTTGCAAGCGCGACACTTCGTCTTTCACTGTGCAAGTGTAGAACGAGATGGTGCACGCCAATGCACGCCGCACCTCCTTCAACGGGGCGTCTGCCATGCGATCGAAGTCCGTCAAGGTGCTGAGCTCTGATTTTAGTGCTTGCTGCACGTTTTGCAGCTCCATCGCGAGACCCCTTGTCCTTTCGGGGTGTCTCAACGTCATGAAGAATGTCGCTTGGATACCAAGGCGCTTTGTCCTATCATCTAAAGCATCGATGGCTGCCTCGGTACACTTCCGCGCAGAGCTCGGGTCGTGTCGAGTCTCCCAGGCCTTTATAGCCTCCATCGCAGCTTGCGTTGCTTCCTGCACATCTTCAAAAGCCACTGGCGCGTCAGCATTGTCTGCGTCCACGAATGTTTTAAAAATCTCCTTCCACAGACTACGACAGGTGTCTATCACGGCCTTGGTTCCTGGAGCCGCGAGTATGCTCTCAAGCTGACCCTCGACCCCCCCGGACAAAGCTTTCCGGATACCCTTAACAAGCTCGCGTCGGGTTTCATCTCGTTCAGATATTTTTGTCGAGTCTGTCTTGACAGCCTCTTGGAGCGCCATCAGGTCTTGTTCTTTTCCGCGAAGGAAGACTTGCTGCATGTCAAAGTCTGCAAAGTATGAGACCGGGTCCTTGCGCAAAAGCTGCTCGGCAAAGATCTCGAGCAGCCTCGGATGAAAATTTGATGTTCCATCTCCGCGCTTTGTCCGCGCAAGTGAAACTGTTGTAGCTAGTGCATCAACTTTGCTCGTTTGCACAGAGTCCGCAAACGCTTGAGACAAACCATGGCGATCTTGTGCACTTGATATCCCCAGTTGCTCAAGACGAGCAGGAGCGAGACAACGGGCTTCTTCCAGCGTTCGCACACCTTGATCAAAGAGATTAACTGCCTTCACTCGCAGTGCGTTGGTGTGGAAATGTTCCAGCGGTAACGAGTGTATGAAAGAAAGAAAGGCGAGCAGCTCCTTGCGATCCTTGGAAAAAGCATGCGTCAGAGCATCCTTAATTCCGAAACACTCGCTCAGAAGACCTGCGCTTTGCTTGAAAAGAACCTTTACAAGAGACAGACTGTCTTGCTCGCTGTTAAATTTGCAAGCGTAGATTACCGGGGTCAAACTCAAGCTGTCACGTGCATCGATCTGAGCCCCGTCCACCAAAAGGTCTTTTACCCTCGCAACGTCCCCATTCTTGCATGCCTGCATAAGAGGCGTCTGACTCTTTCCGAAAATGTTTTGAGCGTGTCCGAGAATGGCTTCGATATCTGTTTCACCGTTGCTGACGCTGTGTATTTTTTTTTTAAAAAATAATGAGCGAACTTCGTAAGACGGAAGGTTGCGCAGACTCCATCGTTTCCGTATAACTTACTTTTGTGAAAGCAACGACGATGCCGCCACGACGGCCCGCGGCTCCTGCAGCTTGCCCTGCACACTCCGCGCCACCTCCAACATCGTCGCGAACTCCAGAAACGCGACAACGTCCGCGCGATGAAAATGGCGCTTGACCACCGCCAGCACGTCATTACCTTCATTATTCTTCAAATCCAGATCGACGTCTGCCGCGTAGCACAGCTTGAGAAAGCGCAGGAGGAGCGCCGCGTCCCGATGCGATCCATTAAACGTATGACCATATTGATGACCATATTGCTGACCATATTGCCGACCATATGGCTGATGCGATCTAGCTGGCTGACCAAAAAAGTACATGAGCGCGGTCCATCCATCGTTGGTCTGCAGGTTGGGGTCGGCGCCGCGCTCGATGAGCAGCTGGGCCGTGTAGAGATCTTTGTTGCGGCACGCGTACGTGAGCGCGGTGAAGCCCTCGTTGTCCTTCAGGTCGAGCTTGGCGCCGCGCTCAACGAGCAACTTGGCCGTGTCGGGCTGGTTGTTGCGGCACGCGTAGATGAGCGCAGTCCATCCGTCGCCGTCCTGCAGGTCGAGGTTGGCGCCGCGCTCGACGAGCAACTTGGCCGTGTTAGGCTGGTTGTTACGGTACGCCCACGTGAGTGCGGTCCATCCGTTGGCGTCCTGCAGGTCGAGGTTGGCGCCGCCCTCAATGAGCAACTTCGCCGTGGCGTGCTGGTTGTTGCGGCACGCGAAGATGAGCGCGGTCAATCCCTCATTGTCCTTTAGGTCGAGCTTGGCGCCGCGCTCAACGAGCAACTGGGCTCTGTCAGGCTGATTGTTGCGCAGTGCGTACGTGAGTGCGGTCCATCCCTTGTTGTCTTGCAGGTCGAGGTTGGCGCCACGCTCGACGAGCCACTGGATGATGGCGGCTCCGGGCTGGCCCCAGGACGCTCTGGATGAAATGGCGAACATGAGCGGAGTACATCTCGATTGCGGAATCGTCGCGTCGAGCAGGGCGGGGTTGTCCTGCACGGCGCGCTGCACGCCAGCGAGGTCGCAGTTTCTGATGAGGTTGTACATGTTCGCCATCACTCGCGCGCGAGGCCGTGGCGCGGGCAAGGCGCCCGGGTCTGACTCGAGGGCGGCGGCCGGGACGCTGTCAAGAACGAGGGTAAGGCAGACGGAAACGGAGACGGAGAAAAGGTTTTGTTGCAGCGCAGCGATTGCAGTGTACGAAGCGAGAGCGGTGTGCGAGCGCCGGCAGACTGATGGAAGACGTAGGATCCTCACGGTGTGCCAGTGGCAGTGGCTCTTAATCTTTTGGACGATAAGGATTCGCCGCTTGTGCACCCTGCGCAAGTCTGCATTACGACGGTATAATGGGCCAAGATACACTAGCCGTGGTGCGACATGATATCTACGCACCAGCGGCAGCTTGCTGCGTGCACGTGCGTGCACGTGCGCGCATACGCTTGCGAGTGTGTCTACCTCGTTTATTGATGTGAGGCTACGGCATCTGGTTCGACACAGAGGAGGGTGGGAGAAGGTACCAAAGAGATGAGAACTAGAAGAAAGAAAAAGTAAAAAACTGTATACAAATTTGACCGATTATTAATCTCGTCCCGAAAAACGGGACGAAATTAATAAAGGCTAATATGACTAAGACCCTCTTACTGGAGTTTCGTGTAGTAAATTTAAGAATTGCGTTGCGCTCGGAGAATTTATTGCTGCGGCGCTCGCACGTCACCATCCTCGCGTGCGTCATGGCGTGGACGAACTTGCGCTGCCGACCACAGCGCGAAGAAGGATGATGCGAGAACAGCTGCGGCACGTCTGCTGGGTGATCTCGTCGTTGCGCGTCGCAACGCGACGCCAAGGTAAGGCTATGCAGCCGTCGCAGCTATCAACGAAGAGCGGTGGTTAGGCTCCCGCTACAATGCCAACAAGTACCCACTTTGCAGATCAAGCTTGATCATGTCCACCGGATGAATCTCCCCGAAAACTCTCACGTGGACATTCTGAGATGATGCAAAGGGTGTACTCACTCCACGCATCTCGCTTCGATCTTTGTGGACTTCGTCGCTGCAAAGCTCGCTCATCTTCATCTGCAGTTTTCCACGAAGCACGGCCACCAAAGTCATGGCAGACAAGCTGCCCAGTGTGACTCGCTTGCCGCTGACTCGAACTTTGCTCTGGAAAATTTTTTTTTCGCCTTTATTCTTGTCCTCGCTATGTTTCCTCGCTCCTCCAAAGCCACGTCGCTCTCTTTGCATATTCCTGCAAAACGAAGTCCTCGCCCCATCCTCTAAGGGTTGCGCTCAACGTTGACGCGCGAGCTTGCATCCACTTCTTGTGCGCAAAATCCAGACTCTGCGGCAGCGATCGATGAGTTGTATGCGATGACTGTGATAAAAAAGGACGTGAACTTTTGGTCCGGGCTGTCGGACGGATCTCTTCTTTATACACTGGGAATCATGGTCTTCTCGCCAAGCAGTTCGCCCGCATGAATCAGTGTCGCGCGCTTCGTTGCCCAGACGTAGAGCAAATCAGCTTGTTTGCAGCGACCTCGTCAGCTTTCGTTGACGCCCTCGTGCACGAACCGCACGCCTCTGAAACAAAAGCTACAAAAAATCGAAAAGAAGCCAAAGTAGCAGATTGTTTCCCTGGCTAAATTTCGTCCCGTTTTTCGGGACGAAATCATCGGCGAAATAGTTTTGCCGAAACGGGGTGTAGTCTCGGCCCGAAAAACGGGACGAAATATCTAAAAATCAGAAAAGTCATTGAAAGAAATACCCCAGATCAATTTAATTAAAAATCTCGCGCGTTGGCATGGTTATTCCCACGATACCCCTCCGTCGCCATAAGAAGATGGTGGCTATGGCGGTGTCAAAACTGTTTATAACTCCGGCAAAGTGAACAGCTTTCATGGACTTCAAGACTTTACAAATTTAACCTCTTCGCCTCTCTACTTCGTAGACGGAAAGATTGCTTACCAAACGAAACGTCGCATCGACAGGCAGCCCAGAGGCTTGGTTGATGACGTTAAAGGCTTGCAGTGCGCGGGCGGGCGTACATTCGCTCATAACAATGCCTGGCGCAAGATTTTGCCACCGGAGTCGGCTTAAAAGCGAGTTACGAATAGAAATGAGCATCAAGGGAGTCCAGCGCGAGTGCCGGCGTGAGCGGGCCACAGGGGAAGCGGTGGCTCATGGTGCAGCTGTAACTGGCGATTTGTGGCGAATCCAGAAGACTATTTCGCGCTGTCTGACGTCTCAACATTGTGTCCATCAACAAGCAAGGCCAAGAACACAGAAGCAGTGTCTTGGGCCTCGGCGGCCACTTCAGGTCTCAGAGTAACACTTTATCACGGCAGTGAGCTCAATAGACAACGACAAACATGATCTCAGCATTTATTATTCAAAACTAAAGTTATTGCCGACAATGTCCGGCGTTAGGAGAGGACGTAATTTGTTCTGAACGCTGGCGCGTACGCCTGCGTCTTCGACGCGCCTTTCCATGTAGTCGCGAAGGCGTTGCGCTCGAAGACGAGACCATACTTGCCGCACAACGTGCTTTTGGCCATAAAAGCGGTCCTCGCCAGCAGGTTTTGACGCGCACCTCGCAACGTGCCAATGACAAGCTTGTGAGTTGTTACCTGTATCCTGCAAGCACCAAGCGCAAAAACGACACGGGCAAGCGGCACATTTGAGAGCACAGCAGCCGTCAAAGTCAACGAAGGCTACCGAACAACGGGGGCATGAGACATTCAAGACCTCGTTCTGGATGGTGCGAATACGATTCTGCGTCGTCGGGTCCAGCCCATGTTCGCGGAGTGCGGCGTCGACGCGATCACGGAGCTGACGCTCCTGCTCAGCTGCGGCGTCTCGCTCAAAGTGCGCGCGAACGATGTCGAGCAGAGCTGCAAAGTCCTCCTCTGGGACCGCGGATGCAATGGCATGTCCCGTGATGAGGAGCTCACAGTCTGGAGTGACACAGCACATGCTTCCATCTCGTAGTACGTTGACGTGCGCATTAGGCTGAGTAGCTGCACGTACAGACCCGCTCAGACACTCTTTGCACGTAAAGTGATCATCGGCGCAAATGACGCCCTCGCTTACGGGGTAGATGTCGAGACAAATGGCACACGAGGCCTGCTTTACGGGGTCGACCTGAAATGCTTCGTGACGCAAGGCCTCGAGCGCAGTGGGCCGCTTTGACGGATTTGCAGACTGTAAAGACGAAATGAGATTCTTGGTGGCGTCAGATACCCTTGTGTTCTCGAAGAGGTCCGCGATAACCATACCCGCGGAGAAGAGATCCACCGCAGACTCCACCTTTTCGACATTTCCGCTGTGAAGCTCAGGGGCCATGTACTTGATGGTGGCTTGCAAAGGCTGCGTCAGAGTCAAATTGTGCGGCTGCACGCCATCAAAGTCGCCAAGAACAGGCGAAAGGCCTGGGCCGAGAAACACATTCTCTGGCTTGACGTCGCAGTGAACGAAACCTTGCGAGTGCAAGTCGTGCAGACCAGACAAAAGACCAATGGCAATGCGTCTGCGTGTCGCCAGATCTGCATGCGGGTTGTCGCGGATCCAGGTGGCAAGATCGCCGCCCGAATAGAACGGCATCAGAGTGCATCCCTGATGCGCATCTTGCATGAACACGCCTTGGGTGCGCACGATATAGGCTGATTTGATCTGGGCAAGTGCTGCGGCCTGGCGATAGAAACGACTGCTCCACTCTTCGTTTGCGAGATGAAAGGACTTGAGCACAAATTCTCGGCCGTTAAGATCGCGCACTTTGAGCACGGACTTGCCGGGCTTCGACGCAAGCTCCGAGATAGTTTTAAAATCCTCGCGCTTTGCATTCGTCAGCCAGAGTCCCAGCGTTGACAGTTCCCGGGGTACGCTATCGTTCACGCCCAAGTTCTGATCCACTTTTGATCTTGGAGCAACTCTGGGTTGTGTTCTTCCGCGTGCCTCAGCACCCGTGCGCGCTTCTTGCGCAGCTCGCTGTCCAGCTTGTAAACAATCTCAAGCTGAGCAAGCTCCTGCTCGAGGCCAGGAATTTTCGCCTGCGCTTCAGCATCTCCGTCATTGGCATCCTCGCGGATTCGCTCGAGGTCGCGCTTAAGATCTTCTCGTTTTCTTTTGTTCTGGCGAACCTTCTTCATCGATTCCGTTACCTGTGACGTGTCCGGCGCCGAAAGCCCGGGGACGTGACGGGAAAGAGAACTTGACAGGCCTTTTGCGGCGTTCTGTAAGCGCGAGATTTCGTTTTTCAATGTGCAAGTGTAGAATGATATCGTGCTGGCCAATGCACGCCGCACCTCCTCCAACGGAGCGTCTGCCATGGGATCGACGTCCGTCAAGATGCTGAGCTCTGCTTTCAGTGCTCGCTGTACGTTCTGTAGCTCCATCGCGATATGCCTTGTCTTTTCGGGATGTCTCAACGTCATAAAGAATGTCATTTGGATACCGAGGCGCTTGGTGCTCTCTTCCAAAGCATCGATGGCTGCCTCAGTACGCTTACACGCAGCGCTGGTGTCGTGCCGAGCCTCCCAGGCCTTAACAGCCTCTACCGCGGCTCGCGTTGCTTCCTGCACTTGGTCAAAGGTGGCGGGTTCGACAGCATCGACGACGACCGCAGATTCTTTCAGAATCTCCTCCCATAGACTACGACAGGAGTTCACCACGGCCTTGGTTCCTGGATCCGCGAGTACTTTCTCAAGGTGACCTTCGATACCCCCTGACAAGGCATCCCGAATACCCGCGACAAGGTCGAGTCGGGTTTTAATTCGTTTTGACACCTTTTCCGAGTCCGTCTTGACAGCTTCTTGGAGTGCAATCAGCTCTTGTTCCTTTTCGCGAAGAATGGTATGCTGCCCGTCAAAATCTGCAAGAGATTCGACTGGGTCCTTGCGCAAAAGCTGCTCGGCAAAGAACTGAGTCAAACTCGGATGTAAAATAGCTCCCCCTTCCTTGTGCTTTGTCCTTGCAAGTGAGATCTTTTGCACGAGTGCTTCGAGATTGATTGTTTGCCCAGAATACGCAAACAATATGAGCAACTCACGGCGATCTGGCGCACTTGATATCCCTAGTTGCTCAAGACGAGCAGAAGTGAGATTGTGGGAGTTATCCAGCGTTTGCACACCCTCATCGAAGAGTTTGACAACCATCACTCGCAGTGCGTTGCGGTGGAAATGTTCAAGCGGTAACGAGTTTATGAAAGAAAGAAAGGTGGACAGCTCTATACGATTCTTCGAAGGAACATGCGCAAGAGCCATCTCAATGCCAAGGGACTCGCTCGAAAGACCTGCGCTATGCTCAAAGAGAAGCTTTGCGAGAGATAGACCGAAATAATCCCCGTTGAATTTGCAAGCGTAGATCATTGGGGTGAGGCCCAGTTTGTCACGCGCATCGACCTGTGCCCCGCCCGTCACGAGCTCTTTTGCCCTCGCAAGTTTGCCGTTCTTGCATGCCTGCATGAGAGGCGTCTGGCTGTTTTCGTACAAAACTTGAGCGCAGTCAAGAATGGCTTCGGGCTCCATGTCTCTATTGCTGGAAGTGTATAAAAAGCGAACGTCAGAACAAGAAAGGTGGCGCAGACTCCATCGTTTCTGTGTAACTTACTCTTGCGAAAGCAACGACGCCGCCACGACGCTCCGCGGCTGTTGCAAGCTGCCCTGCACACCCCGCGCCACCTCCAACATCGTCGCGAACTCCAGAAACGCGACGGCGTCGGCGCGTTCTCTGTTCTTGGCCAGCGCCAGCGCGTCCTCCCCGTCATCATTTTTCAACTCCAGATCGGCGCCCGCCGCGTAGCAGAGCTTGAGGCTGCGCAGGAGACCCGCCGCGGTGTGATACCTTTCATCTGGCTGCTGACATGCCACCATGAGCGCGGTGTTTTTAATGTTGGACTGCAGGTCAAGCTTTGCGCCGCGCTTGATGAGCAGCTGGGCCGTGTCGGGCTGGTCATAGCGGCACGCGAACATGAGCGCGGTCCATCCATCGTTGTTCTGCAGGTCGAGGTTGGCGTCGCGCTCGATGAGCAACTGGGCCGTGTTGGGCTGGTCGTAGCGGCACGCGAGCATGAGCGCGGTGTATCCCTTGTTGTTCTTTTGCAGGTCAAGCTTTGCGCCGCGCTTGATGAGCAACTGGGCCGTGTCGGGCTGCTCGTAGCGGCACGCGGTCATGAGCGCGGTCCATCCCTCGTCGTCCTGCAGGTCGAGGTTGGCGCCTTGCTCAACGAGCCACTTCGCGATGGCGGGGTGCCCCCCGGAGTCTGAATGAAGGGCCCAAATGAGCGGCGTGTGCTTACTCGTCGCCACCGTCGCGTCGAGCAGGGCGGGGTCGTCTTGCACGGCGCGCTGGACACTGGCGAGGTCGCCGTTCGCATGCTCGCCAACCTTGCACACGCGCGCGGCGCCGTGGCGTGGGCGAGGCGCGCGGGTCTGGCTCGAGGGCGGCGGCCGCGACGGGCTGGAGAGGATAAGGGAGGCGAAGACGGAGACGGAGTACAGGTATTGCCGCAGCGCCTGACAGCGAGGGCGGGCAAGGAAGTTTAAAGCGACTCGAGAGCGCTTGCTGACGAGTGGAAGCCGCAGGATCATCACAGTTCCGGCCAGAGAGGGCGGGACGAGACGCCGCGACTCGTGGGTCGTAGAGGACGTGGGCGAATGATGTCGAGCCGCTCTAGACATGCCGCCTTACTTTATGTCTGGGCAACCGAGCGTGCGCGCAGCATTAATTTTAAAAAATTGCAAGGAGAACATGTCTTCTTCAAATTTGCTGCATAAAGCGCGCTGCAGGTCTTGCGCCGCAGACTCCTTAATCTTTACCTTTGTTAGCGACACACGCTCGCACAGGACCACACCTCCTCGCCGTCGTCATCGTCAGCGCTGGTCCTCATCTCCAAGCTGCCACGAGCCAAAGAACCTGCGGCTGTCGCAGTGTCGGAACTTCTCCCCTACAGACCCATTCGTCGTCTCCGCACTGCTCGTCTTCGTCATCGTCTTTTGCTCACGTGTACAGCTTGAGTTGAGAGCAGCCGATTGAGCCCTTTTCTTCTCTGTATTAGGTCTCTTCGGCGGAAAGAGACCCGCGCGCCGCGGCCACTGCAGCGGCCAGCGACGGCGAGCACGCCGCGGAGGAGGCAAACAAGACGCGCCGCCGCACGTGCGTGCACGCGAGCGCCCGGGCGAGAGGCCGCGCAGGCAGGCAGGCAGGCGGCAGAGCGCGAAGGGCCTGGCGAAGGGGACTCGCGCGCGCGGGGAGCAGCAGCAGCAGCAGCAGCAGCAGCAGCAGCAGCAGCGGGGCGCTCGCGACGCGATGATGTTCGCGGCAGCAGCGGCGGCCGGACGGCGACTCGGCAGCGCGGCGCGCGGGGCGGCGGCCGTGGGCAGCGAGGCGAGGGCACCTTGCCAGGCGCATCAGGCGCAGATGTGGCAGCAGCAGCAGCGCTTCATGTCGCGGAATATTGAGGATACCGTCGCGACTGGCGTCCGGGTGCGCGGCAGTGTGGACCAGGCCATTGGCCGTCTCACGCGCATGCTGCGCAACGAGAACATGCTCATGGCGCACAAGTCTCAGTTCAGGGTAAGTTCGTTGAAATCGTGCGCACAATGCGCGCTTGGCATGTATATTGTGCTTTTGATGATGATGGTGCTGACGTCCGTGGTTGATATTATTGTGACATTGTTCTGCACGCAGCATGAAAAGCCCGCCGTGCGAAGGTTCCGCGAGAAGAAGGAGGCGAAGCGTAGAGCCGAGAAGCAGGAAATCAAGCGCCTTGTTCGCGAGGCGCTCAAGATGAAGGAGCTTGGGTATTAAAAAAAACAATCTGGGAAATTTGGCCATGTACACGCTGATTGACTTGATTCGACGGTCGCGGTACGGACTGTTTGTTTGGCATCGTTCGCAATCGCAAACTCCTCGTCAATGCGCGCAAAAATGCTGAAGGAAAAGTTCTGCCTTTGAGACTTGAAATGAACGAAAGAGATCCCGAGATGAAAAGAGCAAAAGGAGCGGTCAGAAGTAAAGGTTCGAGAGCATCAAGTGAGCCCGTCCTCTTCTTTATTTCTTTGCAAACGAAGCTCCAGGTTAATCCCCTTGCTTTGTGCTTTTCTTTCTTCTTGTCTTTGCCACTGATCTAGGTTTCTCTGGAAGTCTGTCTGCATCTCTTGCAAGCAAAGATGAAATCATAGTTTATCTTCAGCATTATCAGCATCAATTCTTCAAAACAAGTATTGCTCGCTTTCCGCTGCCTAGCGCATACCATTGCGTCTGCCTTCGTCTTGGACAAATGTGTCTCTTACTGATCTTACTTTGCAGTCGTGTACGTGACTGGTGGACGGATGCTTTTGCGTTTTCATTTTTTGTGTATTTTCCTTTGAGAATGAGTCAGGCGATTGCAGAGCTTTTTGGAAAAGAGATGTATGCGCTGTCCCTGGCCAAAATCGGCCATCCTACTTTTCTCTCCACTCGTCAGATGAACATGATGATCACCCAATTTGCCCAAATATAAAAAACCATCAGGCAATGTCAAAAATCGAACAAAGAAAGAAACAACTCCGTTGCATGTGAGACCATGGTGGAAGCGCGGCCGGTCCGCCGTACCGTCGTGTTGTCGCGACGTGAAGTGTGAGGCCGCGCTTGCCCTGCGCGCAGCCTGGAGATACCTCGCGACTGGGTGATTGGCTGGCCATCTCCCCCGATTAGACCCACAAGGTTGGCGAGTGAGGCACACTGCTTGTGCATACATCCAATAGATGCACTTGCAAATAACCGACTTTGCGGTGCTTGCTGAAGCTGCGCAAGTCGGATCGTCTTAAGACTGGCGACAACCCATTCGAGAGAGCGCCAAGGCCTTGGCTGTAAAGTCTTGCAATCTCTGCTTGCTTCCGTCATGCTTGTCGCGCATGCAGCCCGGGTCCCGTGTTAAAATTTTTTTTATAAGAGATGGTGCGGCACCTCTGCAAGGCCGCGCCCAGGTCGCTCTCTCGCATCCGAGCGGTGGAGCCCCGGGCATATGACGAAGGATCCCTCGATTGCAGTCAAAGGCGTGCCTGTCAAAAGTTGCTCATGAGGGCGAGCGATGAAGGCATTTGCTCGATCTTGGCGGCCTGCGGAAAAAACATGCGCGCCAGTTGTTGTGTCCATACAGGCCCTCTCTCACTACGAGGCGGAGCACGTGCAAAGGCCATCCTCGCGGCGGCGGCAGAGGCGAAAGGAAAAGCGCAGACCACCAGGCAGGCAGGCAGACAGACGCGCCAGCCGACGCAGGCGCCACAGGTGGCCATGGCATTCGCGTCACCGTCGCTGAGATTGGTTGGTAGACGAGGATCCTGGCTGCTGCTGCTGCTGCTGCTGCGCGTTTGCAAATGGCATGCCCATTCCACCGGACTGCAGCAGCTGTTGCTGCTGCTGTTGCTGAAGCATGAGTTGCGGCGAAAAGCCTGCCGGAAAGGGCAGATTGGACGCCCTGGCCTGCTGGCTATCATGGCCTGTGCGCTGCCCGAGAGAAGACTGGGAGCCTCCAGCAGCACTTGCCCCTTGCTGAGGCGTCGGCCCGCCCCCTTCACTTCCACCTTGGAAGGCGTTGAGGAGCATCGAGGAGGAAGCGTTTGGTGGCGCAGAGGCCCCAGAGGCTGTTGAGGTTGAGGAGGCAGAACGTTGAGGCTGCGGCTGTTGTTGCTGTTGCTGCTGGAACTGTTGGAATAGAGGGTGCATGAAAATAGGCTGTTGCTGCGGTTGTTGTTGTTGTTGTTGTTGTGAGTGTTGTGATTGCGCCTGCGCGTCGTTGTTTGTCATCATCTGATAATGGGAAGCTTGGAAGGAAGCATTGGCGCCAGGCATTGCTGGGGAGTTGGTGGCGCTAGCATCGCCGTTGCGTGTCGTGGGCTGATGCTGCTGCGGTGGCTTTTGTTGTTGCTGTTGTTGTTGCTGATGCTGGGAATTAGACTGGTCCGAAACCTGAGGTTGCTGTTGCTGTTGCTGTTGGAGCAACATTTGAGCATACTGTTGCCATGGGACCTGGGGCACCTGAGGCGACATCTGCTGGCCGCTCTGGCCTGACTGAGACTGCATTTGGAAAGGAGCGACCGAGACAAATTGAGTTGGCTGCTGCTGCTGCTGCTGCGGCTGCTGCTGCTGCTGGATGTACTGTTGTAATAGTTGAGCTTGCTGAGGCTGCAAAATGTACTGCTGTCCGAAGGGAGAGTTTTGCTGCTGTAATTGTGGAATGAAGGCCTGCTGCGAAGACACGGACTGCCCTTCAGGCTGGAGCTGCTGCTGTTGCTGTTGCTGCTGGCCTGGAGGCACTGCTTGAACGGCAGACGACTGAGAATGGTCCATGCCGTAGATGATGGGCGGCGCATTGTAAGAGTTCTGTTGAAGGACTTGGGCGAGTTGGTAGCGAAGGGCAGACTCTTGCGCGATGGAGTTGCGCGGATTAAGCGGGCATGTGCTATGACTTGTGCGAGCGTGGCTCTCGGAGCCACAGCGACACCTGGACGCAGCCCTGCGGCCCCTTTTCCGCTGTGCCTGACTCTGCATTGTCTGAGCGTGGTGGGCGTGCGTCTGTGCGTGCGATTGTTTTACGTCCGTGGTGGTCGGGTGTCGCCTTCGCTTCCGTGAGCTCTCTGCGTTATCTAATTTTGGACCCTTTCGCGCGGTCGTCCCCGAGGAGGACGAGGAGGACGAGGAGGACGAGGAGGACGACGAGGACGCTGACGCGGAGTCGCGGTCGTCCTTGCCGCCTTGGCCCAAGGGCATAGTCTGTCTGTCTGTCTTTTCGCCTGTCTACGCGTCTGCCGTCACCGAGCCCGCCTGCTTACTTGCGAGCTCGCAACGAACGAGCACAAGCTCGCTAGCTCGCGAGTCGGGCGAGACAGCAAGCGGGCGTATCTGCCGCCGGCCCGCAGCCTCGCGCGGCCCAGCGGCGCCACGCAGCGGCCCAGCGCTGCGCCTTGCTTGCTTGCTCGCTCGCCGCTGCTCCTCCGAGCTCGGCCTTGCCTTGCTTAGCCTTGCCTAGCCTTGCCCTGCCTCGCCTCGCCGGCCCTGCAGTAGTTTCTGTCTCCGTTTTTTCCCTCCCAGGCGCAGACCAGCAGCTGTGAAGACTGGCGGGGGCGCGTTCTTGCGGTCCTCTCGGGGCCAACGCGGTCTCGGGCCTCGGGTGTGGGCCGGCTATTGCGCCTCCGCCGGCCGGGGCCCCGCCGCGGGAGGTGCGGCGCCGGCGGCTCTGCGCGGCGCGGGGCCGGCGCGGGCGCGCGGGGGGGTACGGCGGCGGCCTCGGGCGGCGGAGGCGGGCGCCGGCGCAAGAACACAAAAGCAAAAGCCTGCCTGGCCCCGCAGCCCGGAACACAGCGCTGTGGTTTCGCTCTCTGTAGCGAGCTCTGTGCCGCTTGCTTGCTGTGCTCTGCTTGTGCCCGCGGCCGAGAAGCACAGAAGGGAATGGAAAAAAGAAAAAGAAAGAAAAAGAAAGAAAGAAGGAGCGAAGGGGAGATGAGAGAAGGGGGCAGAAAGGGAGGGCTGGCGGCGGAGGAGGCGACAGAGGCGGGCGCGGCGCCAGGGAGCTCAGCCCTCGCGGCGGCGAGTCGCGTGGCGCGGCGCGGGCGCGGCGCAGCGAGGGGAAGAAAGAGAGAGAGAGAGAGAGAGAGGGAGAGAGAGAGAGAGAAAGAAAGGAAGGCGCCGAGCGGACCGGTGGAAAGGGAGAGAGGAGGATGACCTCGACAATCTCGCTGATCGTCGCTCGCTTGTCGTCTGTCTATCTGGCTGTGTTTTTGGTTTTGCTTGGCCACGTTGAGGGAGGCGCGAGGCAAGAGGGCGCGACGGCGCGCCGCGCGGCGGCTACCGCAAGTGTCTCCGCTGTCTCGCCTGGCTGTCTGCCTGGCTGCCTGCCTGTCCTGGGCTGTCTGTCTTTGCCGCGGTGAGTGAAGGCCGCCTGCTCGTTCGCCTCGCTTTCACGGACGCTTTGCTCCGTTCCAGGGCCCGGATCACTCGCGCTCGAGCCGCAAGCTCGCCGAGCGCGCGGCGCGGGCTGCGACCGCGGGCCGCGGGCCCCAGCCGTCCACGCGCCGGCCGGCCGCGGCGGCGCCTGGCTGGCTGGCCGCCAGCTGCCGCGGTACCCGCCGCGGAGGGCGCTCGCTCCCTGCGCGGGTCGAGCGCTGCGCAAAAGGTTTTGCTGCCTTTGTTTACCCGCCACTGTTCTATCTCATTTTCCTATTTTCCTACTGTGCGCAGTCTACCGATCTATAGTACTTTATACGTGTTTGCTTGCTGCTCTCTGCTTTGCGCTTTGCTTGCAATTTTGCTTCCTGCCGTGCTTCTTTCGCGCTTGACTGCGGCCGCCTTAGCTGCGCCTACTGTGTGCCGCCCCACCGCCGCTGCCGGTTGCGACGGAGGGCCGCGCTCCGCCCGCCTCCGCAGGCCCCGTGCTATCCATTCGGAGCGCGCGGGCGCCGCTGCGGTCGGCCTGTGGCGGAGCGCAGCCGCGTGGATGTGCGACGGCGGCGGCGGCGGCGGCAAAGGCTTGAGCCGCTTTGGCCTTAGCTCTGTGTCGGGCTGCCAGATGCCCTCGGCCTGCTCGACCTGCCTCTCCCTCTCGCCTCTCCACTGCCCTCCGCCCTAACCGCAGCGGCCCCCACCGAGCGCTGATGCGGGAAAGCCTCAAGCTGCCTTTTCGCCGCCCTTCTTACCTCGCTCGCCTCGCGCGCCCTTCCTTTCCTTTCTTCCTTTCCTTTCTTCTTTGGCTTTCCATCCTTCGCTCTGCCGCCTCGCTCGCCGCGGCTCACGCCAATCTCGCGCCGCAGCGTGTGCGGGCGGACGCGCAAGCCCCACCTTCGCGCCGCTCGACAGAGGCCTGCGAAAACCCCGACGCGAACACAGGCGTCGCGAGCCCGCGCACCTCCGTCGCGAGCCCGCGCGCCTGGTCGGCAGCCAGACCGTTGCCTGGCCTTTCTTTTCTTTGCCCGCCTGCCAGCGCCGCCAATGGAGGCGAATAGAGAAACATGAACAAACAGGCCTACAAAGAAACAAGTAAAAGGGAAAGAAACAAGCCATAAAAACCAAAGAATCCAGGATTTGAGGGAGCCAGCCCCTCTGCGCACTTGCTTGCCGCGCACTTGCTTGCTTGCTTGCTCTTGCTTACTTCTGGCCGGCACTCCGGCTTTGCGACACACCGCCTCACACACCGCTTGGACTGGCGGCAGCACGAGCGTGCGTGCGGGCGGGGGCCTGGCCAGCGGGAAAGCTGCCAGCCAGCTGATGGCCAGCTTATGCCCACGGCCAGCTGTCCAACCGGTCAGCCTCGCGACGCTGCAGGCAGCTGCGGTCGCCCCGTGGAGGCCAACTCGAAGAAAGCAAGCCGCAGCGGGCCGGCAGCGGGCACACAGCCCGGGACCAGTGCGGGCCCGCGCTTGGCCTGCGCTGCTCGGGCGCGCTGCACCGCACTGCCGCAGCTGCCGCAGCTGCGGGCGTCGGGCAGCGGGCCCGCACCCAGGAGCAACTGCAGGTGGGCGGAGGCGGAGGCGGAGGTAAAGGAAGGCGCCGCAGGTTGACTGCGGGGCCGGGTGACGGGTCTGGGTGAGGGGGCCGGGCGGGCTGTCAGTGGCGAGGCCCCGCCCGGACAGAACGGCGGCGCCGGAGCCGGGGCCGGCGGCGCCTGCGCAGGGGAGAGGGGTGGGAGGAGCTGTTGGGTGAGTGGGGGAATGGGCGGGTGGGTGTGGCACGTTTATGCGAGATCGTGAGCTGTGGGTGAGGGGAATAAAGTCGACGGGCTTCCACTGGGAGCAGTTTCAAGCTTTATTAAAGGGCGCAGCTCCTGCAGGAAAGGCCAGAAGAACGCGGGGCTCAGGCCAAGCAACGCCAAGCATCTCCTGCCCTCCTTCCGGCTAGTGCCAAAGGCCACCGCCTTGGTTACTCTGCCTTCCGTGCCATTCGCAGACGCTTGAACGGCCACGTGTGGCGTGACTGTGGCCGCTAGCGCCGTGAGCCTGGCTGTTGACCTGCGAGCAACCAATTAATTTTAACGAAACGAACCGCTGGTCTGTCCTTTCTGCCTGACATCGGTGCGAACATCAACGTGCTCAGGGCTGTTCGTGTCTCCTTGCGCTCCAGCCTGCTGCAGCTGCTGCGAGCGACGGTGGCGAACGAAACGAGCGAAGAAGAAATGAGTGGTTCATGGCGCCGAGATGTGGGTACATCTCCTCATTCATTTTGGATACTTTCCTGCCTTGCCACAGCCACCAGTGGCAGAACCAACCAGCCAGCCCTGCCATCGTTTGTGGCTGCAGCCAGCCATGGCAGCTGGCTGGAGGAAAGTTTCCACAGCGCGCCGATAAGTCCGCGGGGCTGAGGGAGAAGTCCCGCCGCGCCGATGTGTGCGCGGTGGGCAGCTACACTGCCACAGCGGGCGGAGAGTTCTCCTCACGACCGCATCAATGGCTAGCTTTAAGGGTGCGACTGGGGGATCGAAAAACTGACGTGTATACCTGGAATCACTCTCCCTCCGCCACTGCTATGAGCCTGCATTTCTCCCTACCACGAGCAGCAAGGCGCGCGCGTCGATTTTGCGTTCAAATTGCGCGTGTTCGTTTTGAGAAGAAAAACCCTCGCCAGCCACATGGCCAGCAACGCGACTGAGACGAGTCTCGGCGTGGTCTCGCTCCTCGCCCCCTCGAGTCAACTGCCTCACGAAGATCTTTCCTCTTGCACTCCCCGCGTGATCAGCTGCAGGCCGCGCGCGCGGGTCCAAAGCAGGACGGAGGCGGTGGACCGCAGCGAACGTTCGCTCACTCGCTCGCTCCACGCGCGCGCGCCCGCTCATCGCACGCGCAGGACCGACCGACCGACCGACCGAGGCAGACAGACAGACAGACAGACAAACAGACGAGCGAAACCGATGAAGAACGTGTTCTGAGAGTGCACGCCCGGAGATATTCTCTGCGATCCGAAACGCCCGCGCCGTGTGGCCGCTGCGCTTCTTGTAAGCCTTGGCATAGGAGCAAGGATACTCGGGACAGTCCTGACACGGGCGGTAGCAGAGTCAAGCGCCTCGGTCAGTCGATGGCAGAAGCGGCCAGCTGCCCCTGGACGGTGGCCGGCGGCTCGTTGCTGAAAATTCACTCACCCACCCATCCAAGAAACGTGGTCACGGCCCTAGTGGCGCAAAGGCCTCGCGGCGCCGCGGCGCCAATCAAATTTGGATAACGAGGAAGGGAGGTGAGACGCAAAGCAACGAAACGAAAATGAAATGGAAACCACGAGCGAGCAACACCAGCACGACCCCAAAAGGAGCGCAGGCAGCAATGAAAACCAAAAGCAGCCAGCAGCTCAAAATCCTTCCAAGCTAAAAAGCTTTCGCGGAGATGCAAGCAGCTTTCTGCTTCCCCCCGCGGACTAAATCCTAAGACCAGCCCTCGGCGCTTCGCAGGCCCACGGCGGGTTGCTGGGACTGCGCGAATTACAGTCCAGTGGTGGCCGGCGACGCCCTCGCCGCCGGGCCAGCAAGCAGCCACAGCGGCGGGCGGCCAGGCCGCGGCTCGCATACCGAGCCAGCCGTAGCAGTGGCAAGCCGAGACGGGAGAAGCTGAGCCCCCCGCAGCCTCGCTTCGCTCTCAAAGCGGTGCCCCCAGCCAGGGGTCAGTGGTTCGTTCGTTTTACTGTTTGGAGAAAAAAAAGCTTGCTATAGCTAGGTTTAGACTTTCTGCTAGGTTCGAGCTTGGGGCGGCAGCGACGAAGACGCTTGCAGGCGACCGACGCGGCCCGCGGCGCTGCGCACGAGGTCCGCGTACCGCGCCACGAGCGACTGCGCGAGGGCACCGTCGCCATCCGACACGGCCTGGTCGATGCCCGGAAAAACCTTGGCGTCGTACCCGAGGTACAGGCCCGGCGCCTGCAAGACGTGCTTGAACCAAGGGCGCTGCGGAAGGCCCTCGGGAGCGAGAAAGAGGCGCTCGTGCGCGCCGAGGAGATCGTTGTCCAGCGGCGCGGTTACCGCGCTCTCCCGATACGCGCGCACTGCATCGCGCAAGGCCGAGAGGTCCAGGCTGCCCGCTTTTGGCAGCTTGCCAAGGTGATCAACGTAGCGTGAGAGCGCCGCGCCGTGGTCTGCAAGGGAGATCGGGAGCACTGCTGACGAAGAAAACCGCACCGCCAAGACGCCAATGAGCCGCGTCAACGCCACGTGATGCGCAAATGTCGGGTCCGCCTCCTTCTCAATCCACGTGTAGCTGTCGTACGTGCTATGATACACGCCGTACGTGAACGAGTTCGACGCACCGAATCGCAAGTCCATCGAAGCAATGCCCAGATGGTCTAGAAATACAGTGTAGTCTGAGCCGGAACCCAGCGTCCCGAGACTTGCGTCCCAATCGTTCAAAAGCGGACGTCCCGTCGCGGGATTCACGACGACTGCGGCAGCATGCAGAATCGCGCGTCCCACGGAAGGCGACGCCGACGCGTAAAAGGTGTCGCCCGATACCCCCACATCTGTGTTGATGTACAGGGCTGCTCGCTTCAGCAAACCTCCTGCATTCGCCTCGCCCCAGCCCGTGGAACCCAGCAGTCCAAACTCCTCCCCAGACCACGACGCAAGCACAATCGTGCGCTTGGGTTGCCAGCCGTCCCGCACCAGCTTTCCCAGCGCCCGCGCCACTTCGAGCAGCACCGCAGAGCCAGAGTTCGGGTCAGCAGCGCCAAACACCCACGCATCCCGATGATTTCCAATCACAATCGGTTGGTCCTCATCCGCCTCGAGTGAACCCGGAATCTCCGCAATGACGTTCCAAATCGGTTTCACCTCGCGCGTGTTATTCACTTCGACCGTGGCCTCCCATCCAGACGAAGGACCCAGCCGATATGTCAAGTTCAGACCGCCTTGAAAGCCGTGCGGGGCCTCTGGCCCGCCCAGACGCTCCAGCAGTGGCGTCGCGTCCTCGTAGCTAATGGGAATGGCCGGAATCGACGGAATCAATTCGTCGCGCTCGAGACCGCACCGTGACTTACTGTCGAATCCGCTTGCCGCGCGAGCAGGGTCTCCTGCGCACAGAGAATTAAATTGCGCCGATCCGCGCTGCACGCTTGAGGCCGGCCGCCATGGGCCATCCGGGTACACCTTGCCCTTGCCAAAGCCATCATCCTCGGGATCGCTAAAGATAAGTACCGCGCTTGCGTTAAAAGCCTGAGCGTTCATAATCTTGAGTCCGCGGAAACATTGTCCGTAGCGGACGAGAACAATCTTGCCAGCCACGTGAATTCCACGCTTCTCAAGCTCCTCAAAGTCTTCGGGCCGACCATAGTTTGCATACACCATCTCGCCGCGCGCCTGACCTGTTGCTGCGTACGCGAGAAAAGTCAGATTGCGAAAACGCGAACCCGACGTTGGGTCCTCTTCGAGGATTGCTTCCTCCAATGCTGGACTCCATCGCTGCGAGGCATCATCGGTGGAAACGACCTCAATGTGTCGCTCTATCGGATACGAGAGAAGGGCATCCATTGGCATGATCTTGGCTCCTTCGAGACCAAATTCCTTCATCTTGTCCCGCGTGAACTCGGCCATTTCCAGGTCTCCACGCGTTCCTGCCATGTGCTCCGTGCTTGCGTAGTGACGTAGCCACTTTCGCGCCAAGTCTGCCGAAGGCACGCTCATGACGCTTTCTTCGATGCTCGACCTCTTCATCAAGCTCGTCCCTTCGCATCCTTTTGCATGCCCGCGCAGCTTTCTGCTATTCTCTTCCATCATCTCATGAGCATTCTCTTGCATCATCTCACGCAGATTTAGAGACACCTCGCTCATCGGAACGCATGCAGCGCTCAAGCTCGCAAAGAATGCCACAAGAAAGACCGCCAGCCTTCCGGTCGCTGCGCCATATCTGCGCGTCGTTGTCCCCGTGCTCCTCGTCGTCGTCGGCGTCTTCGTTGTCGCCATCGTTCGCGTTGGTCGTCTGTGAATGAACAAGGACCCGAGGAAACCTCGACTTCACTTTCCTATCTGACGGTGCAAGGCCGGTGGGGTTGGCTGGCCTATCTTAGCCTGGCCTGGCGGCGCTTCCCGAGCAGGAGACGCGCCGCAGTGCAAGATGCGCCTCGACTCGAGCTCCCGTGCGCGCAATTGCCTTTTGCCTCCGTCGACCGCCTGCCGCCACTGTTTGGCGTTTGGTTCCGCCCAAAGAGAGAAAAGATATTCTGTCGATGCTCATGACTGTGACTGAGTGAGTCAACATCGCAGTTGCAGGTCGCGACTGCACGCTGTCGGGTCGGCAACACAAGGTCTTTCCGCCGAAAGTCGAGTGACGCAAAGATCACTGTTTCGGCCGATTCTCAGCCGGTCAGGACTTGGTTCACAAAAAGCATTTTCTCGCTTGGTTTCAATTGCAGTTGGCACGGCTAATGCAACAGCAAAGTAGGCAGCGATCGTCGCAAACCTGGTTGTTGCATCTTATAACACAGCCTGAGAAAGTTTATTCCTTTGCCGCCCTCGCGTCACTGGCAGCAAAGACCAAAAAGCTGGCTTAATTTTATTTATAGAACTTAACATGGTGGAGAGCGGTCAAACAAGGCCAGTCCATTTTGCTGTAGTCATAAAATGCATTGATTTCACCTTTGGGCTTTTTGCAGATCTTTATTAGCACCTGGTCGATGTCTTGGCCATTGCTTCACTGTCCCAACAACTTGAAATCATCGAGAAAAAAGTAGAGGTTCCGTCAAGGTTCCCTCATCGATCCGGCTATACTCCTATTCTCCTTGTTGCTTTTTTTCTCGTTTTTTTCGTGACTTTTTTTTATTCTAACAACTTGAAGAAGAAGCGGGACGCGCGCACAAGTAGTCAGGCCGTTTAATCAACTTGCAGGTTGCGCATTGTGCACTTGCGAACAAGTCGGGAATCCAGCCTGGGAGGGTGAAATGGTACCGCTCCGCTTCGGCGATTGATCCTCCGGCAGACCTGAGCGAAGAACGAGCTCGTGCGGTGCCTGCCCGCACGCCCGCGCGTCCGCCCGCTAGTCTGCGCGCACGACCGCCCGCACGCCCCGCCCATACGCACGCGCGCACGCACGTACGCTCGCTCGCCGGCGCGCGTTCCTGCCCAGCGCGCGCGCGCGCGCACACACGCGCGTACGACGAGGCCGACAAGCAAAACGTGAGCGAGCGCCTGGGACCTCGTGTACAGCCGCCGCAAGCGAGCCCCGGGCCCGTGGCCGCGGGCCAGCGCGAGGAAGCTTCTCGATATACCCCTCTCACCCCTCCCCCCCCCCCGTCCCTTTCCCTCTCCACGCGGGGTCTGCCGTCAACGTGTTCGCCGTCCAAGGCGTCCAGAGAAGGAGAGAGAAAGCCAACAGCCAAAGCTAAGCCAAGATGAGCGGCGCCAAGAACGCCTTGGCAGACCTGGAGGGCGATGCGTACGCCATGGATAGATACTCGCGGCAGATCGGCGCCTACGGCGTGGAGGCCATGTCGAAGCTGATCAAAATGAAGGTTCTCATCGTCGGCCTCCGCGGCGTGGGCGTCGAGATTGCCAAGAATCTCATCCTGGCAGGACCTGGCGCCGTCACCGTGGCGGACGCCAAGGAGGTCGAGATGCGTGATTTAGGATCCAACTTTTTCCTTACGGAAGAGCACGTGGGCAAGACCACCCGAGCAAAGGCCTGCGCGCCCCAACTCCAGGCGCTCAACCGCCTCGTGGATGTCAAGGCCCACAATGGTGCCATCACCAAAGATCTCGTGCGTGCACATTCCGCCATCGTTCTTTGCGAACCGACGCGCGAAGAGGCCCTCAAGTGGAACTCGTACGCACGGCTGCACAACGTCGCCTTTTACGCCACTGGCGTGCACGGCCTCTTTGGCTACGCCTTTGCAGATCTCGGTAGCGAGTTCACCATCAAGGACCGCTCTGGCGAGAACACCGTGAGCCGCATCATTGATGAGATCGACGTCGAAGCCACGGGCACTCCTGGTGAAATGCTCGTACACCTCTTGCCGCCTCCGGATGGTCAGCGTCACAACATGGAGGACAACGATCATGAAGGTTGGGTCACCTTTGACGAAGTCGAGGGATCTCTCGGCCAGATCCTCAACAACAAGGGCCCCTTTCGCGCCCACCACTACCAAAAGGAACGCGTCGATGCCAAGACCGGCAAGACGATCAAGGTCTTTGATGCCTTTACACTTCGCGTCGTTGTCGACCCCAAGGGCAAGGCCACTCTGCCTGCGTACTCGCGCGGCGGCGGCCAGCTCCTCCAGAACAAGGTCCCCGTCACCGAGTCGCATCGTCCTCTCGACCAGAACATTGAGCAGCCCATCGCGCCCGGCGATTACTCGCTCATGTTTACGGACGGCGCCAAGTTCGGTCGCGCCGAACAGCTCCACGTTGCCCTTCAAGGACTCTGGGAATGGCAAGATCAAGAGGGCCACTGGCCCAAACCGAATGACGTCAACGATATTGACGCTGTGATTGAGACTGCTGTTAAGCGCAACGAGGACCTCTTGTCTAAGCTCAAGGCTGCCATGGAGGAAGACGATCACGACGGGCACCCGCCCGTCCTTGCGCTCGAAGAGACCGACGAGGAGGTCATCAAGATGGCCATTCAACACGCCGATTGCTCGTTCCAGCCGCTCTGCGCGTTCTTTGGCGGCGTCGTCGCCCAGGAGGTCGTCAAGATCAGCGGCAAGTTCACACCACTCCAGCAGTGGGTGCACCTCGATTGCTTTGAGGTCCTCCCAGAAAAGTTCACCGACCCGCCCATCGAGGTCTCGGCGGCGGACCGCGCTCCCTGCGGCTCGCGCTATGACGATCTCATCGCCATCATCGGCAAACCGCTCCACGACGAGCTCCTGCGAAAGTCCACTTTTATGGTGGGTTGCGGCGCCCTCGGCTGCGAGCTGCTGAAAAACTTTGCCCTCCTGGGCGTGGCTTGCGATCCTGATGGCGCAGGCACCATCACCGTCACGGACAATGATCGCATCGAGGTTTCGAACCTTTCGCGCCAGTTCCTCTTTCGTGAGCACAATGTGGGCCAGCCCAAGTCTGCTGCCGCCGGCGAGGCAGTCGCGGATATGAACCCGGCTGTAAATATTGTCGCCAAACAGGATCTCGTGGCCCCGGATACGGAGCACATTTTCGACGACGACTTTTGGGAGGCCCAGGATTTTATCACTAACGCCCTCGACAATGTCAAGGCGCGCATGTATGTGGACAGCCAGTGTGTGTTTTACAACAAGCCCCTTCTCGAGAGCGGAACTCTCGGCACCAAGTGCAACAGCCAGACCATTGTCCCCAAGCTCACATGCTCGTACGCGGACGGTCCCAAGGATGAGGCCGGCGACGCCATTCCCATGTGCACCTTGCGCAACTTCCCCAGCACCATTGAGCATGTCGCAGAGTGGGCGCGGGCTCGCTTTGAGGACCAGTTTACCACCGCCGCCACGGAAGCCTCCAACTTTTGCAAGTCTCCGGATGAGTGGCTTGATGCGCTTCGTGCCAAGACGGTCGACATCAAGGAGTCTGGCAAGCGTCTCTCTTCGATCGAAATGGAGATGAAGCCTCTGCGCAGCATCGTGCACGTCCTCTCGCAGGCGGCCTCGCCTGATCTGTGCTTTGCGACCTGTGTCAAGGAGAGTTACATGCTTTTTCACAGCCTTTTCCGCGACCCCATTGTTTCCCTCATCCGCACCTACCCGGAGGACGCCACGGACCGCAAGGGCAACCCTTTTTGGTCGGGCACCAAGCGCTTTCCCCGTGTCTTGGACTTTGATGCCGAAGACGAGACCCACCTTGGCTTTATCACGGCGGCCAGCATCATCTTTGCCGTCAATTACGGCTTGCAGCCCGCCGACCAGCCGCTCCCGGCCGACCACTTTTGGCGCGATCCGGAGCACGTCAAGAAGATCGTCGCCACCTTTAAGCCGCCTCCCATTACGGAGGAAAAGGTTGACATGAGCGGCGGCGGCGAAGAGGAGGAGGACAACGAGGGCATGGACGTCGACGATGACGCCGCCATTCGCGAGTTCGAGTCCCTCCTCGAGGAGCTCGGCGAACTCTCGGACAAGACCGACGACATCTCCGTGGAACCGGCCGAGTTTGAAAAGGACGACGACTCGAATGGTCACATTGACTGGATCTCGGCGGCAGCCAACTTGCGCGCCATCAACTACCGCATCAAGACGGCCCCGCGTCACAAGATCAAGCTCATCGCCGGCAAGATCATTCCGGCGCTTGCCACCACCACGGCAGCCGTCACAGGCCTCGTCATGATCGAGATGCTCAAGGTTGTCCAGCCTGGCAAGCAGCTCGAGGCCTACAAGGATTCGTCCAACAATCTCGGCATCAACGCTTACTTTTTCAGTGAGCCGAGCCCGCCTGAAAAGGCTCAGGACGAGTACGATCCGATTGAGATGGCCGAAGTCAAGTGCGTGCCCTCTGGATTCACCAAATGGGACCGTACCATCATTCGCAGCTCCAAGGGGTCTCTTACGGTGTCCGAATTTGTCGATGCCTTCCACGCCGAGACGGGCGTCACCTGCACGGACATCATGCACCCGCAGGCAAATCGTCCGGGCGTTCAGGGCTCCGGCAAGTTCATTTGGGCTGCCACTACATTCGACAAGACGCTTCGGGCAGCCTTTGCCGCCCGCGCCGACATGCCTCTCGAAGAGGTGATCCTCGAGGTTCACGGTGAAGAGGCCCTCCCCTCTAACCGCAAGTACACCCGTCTCGAAGTGTCGTGCGAGAACGACGAGGGCGACACCGTCAAGGTCCCCGAGGTCGTCTACTACTTTGCCTAAATACGTTTCTTTTTTTCTTCATTTCCTCCTTTTCGTGCTTTTCTCCGAGTCCTCCGATTCGTCTTCGCGATGGTTCTCCCGTTCTCTTGCTCCCAGAAAACCGGTCTAACGAAGCAAAATAGACCGGTTTGCTTAACTGCGAATTTCAAAATTTCCCTCGTTCCTTCTGCCCGGCAAACGCACAACAACACGTTGCGCCACGGACTCCACGGGCGAGAGTGGCTTGGCGGCGCGTGTGAAGCCGTGGAGAGCGTCCGGGCTGCGGCCTGTCACCGCGTGCAGGGTCAGCGCGAAAGCGCAGGCTCGCTGAGAGTTGGTTTGGCAGCCTTGTTGTGCTGTCAGGGGATTGATCCGTACCGCGGCGATCAGAGTAGCAGGCCCTTGCTTGCTTGCTTGCTTGCTTGCTTGCTTGCTTGCTTGCTTGCTTGCTTGCTTGCTTGCTTGCTTGCTTGCTTGCTTGCTTGCTTGCTTGCTTGCTTGCTTGCTTGCTTGCTTGCTTGCTTGCTTGCTTGCTTGCTTGCTTGTCGGTCACGCGAGTCGTGACGACGCTAGATCGATCCAACGTCGACGTTGACGATCAAAGATTACAAGAACATGGGCGGCAGAGACATCTTCGAGGAGGTTCTCCAGGCACGAGGCGGCCTCGCCGTTGGGTCGCAGCTGAGCCTGACGCAAGCCGACGGCGATCTGGTCTCACTCAAGGAACGCCTTGGAGAGGTGACGGCCGAGGATATCAAGACGACGCTGCACGCGCACACGGAGGATCCAAGTTTGCACAATTTCATCAAGATCATCTTTCGAGGGTCTCCCGTCAGCGAGGATGCAGCGCTGGAACGACGCCTTGTCGTGTACCACGAGGTTTTTGCGCTCGCCGAGGCCGGAAGTCAGTTGCGCCGCGAGCTAGTCTTTAACTTTTTGCTCGTGGAGGTTGCCAACTTGCCACCGAATGTTCTGGCGTCGCTGGTAGAAAAGGCGCTCGCCAGCATTGATGGCGATCGGACCATTGTCACCAATGCTGAAAACCGGTGGTCCCCATTTGAATTCCTACCGGCACTACTTGTTCGGACGTTTGACCTGCCGCCTGCTGGCGTAGACCCTCGCGGACTGTGCAGCGAAGACTACTCGCAAATCTCAGGCAGGGAATATGCTTTGCACATTATCCACGAGGTCTGCCGGAGACCTTGGCCCGTTAACGCTGCGACCATGATTGTCGCCACTCTGCAAGAAATGGCAGGTCACTTTTCCGAGGATACTGTCGCAGAAATTGTGCGCAAAGGCATGCATCAAATCAAGCGCACAACATATGCAGATCTCCCGCGCCTGGCGCATCGCCTCTTGCTGATGCTCACCTCAACATCAGTCAAGCCCGCACGGCAAGTCGAGGCTGTTGACGAGCTCATTGCTGTTCTCGAGGATCTGAACGCGCGGTACAGGCCAAGTGACGACGATGACGACGGGCTCAAAAGTTCCTCTTCATTGCGTATACCTGGTCTTGACGACCGTTGCGAGGTCATCCCGCCCACCGAGGCTGAAAACGATCAAGAAGAAGAAGAAGAAGAAGAAGAAGAAACGTCGAGAGTATTGAGCGAGGAACAACGCGAGGCGTTCAAGAGTCTGCTGCAGGCCGAAGGTGCCGTCGTGAGCCACTTTTGCATGACGGTCGCTAAACACCTCAGTCTTGGCCGTACGTTTGTCAAGTCGTGTATGCATTCACAAAATGGCGTGGTGCAGCTCACTCCTCTGCGCGTCGCGTTTTTGCTCGGCCTTGCAAAAATCAAGCGTCTTGAAGCGCCTGTTGTGAGCGTTTTCGTTGCTCGCGTCCATGCAGCGAGCAGTAGCGTCGTTCGCGCAGCCGCCTCGCCATGGCTTGCGGCGTGGCACCGCGCAGGCCAGGAGGCGTACAACGATGATGCGCACGGGGATGCCGAGTTCTGGCGTGCTCACAGCGACGGCATGTTTGAGGTGTTTGATGCTGTCATTGACTTTAGCGTGCGGGGCGGCTGGGATGCCGTTGTGCAAAGCCTGGCTCTGGTCGGCGTGCAGCTCATTGACAAGGCAAACAAATATCGGCCAGCGCAGCGGGTCGCGCGCGATGTCCGGCAGGCTGGACACGAGACTCTCTTTCCAGTACGCGAACGCGTCGTGCTCGAAAGCCGAGATCCGACCCTCGTACTGGGGGAACTTGGCGTGCGTATTTTGTCGCAAAGCTTTGCGAAACACAGCATTGTTCAGCGCGAGGTGCTCGAGTGCATCAAGATGAGACTGGCGAGTGCGGCCGGGTCTGTTGCCGACCAAGGCGTTGTACAGGTTGTTCGCTTGCTTGCTCTGCTCGTAGATCAGGTTCCCGAGCTGATCCTTCGCGAGATGAATAGTCTCAAGGATATGCTTGCCGGGTTGCCGCGTGTTTCGCCTCGCACGGCTGCCGGAATTCTCCTGGCTGTCCAGCCTCTGTTCGAAATTCGTGCGGACATGGTGGATTTCTGTGTGCTGGTGTTTCGCAAGGCGCTCTTCCAACGCGACCTGCAACCTCGGCTCGTGGCTGTGCATGGTTTGCTTGTCTTGCTACGTTGCTGCCCGCCGGAGCAGCAGACCGAAATTATCAATTGCGTGCGTCGCTGCCTGGGCCACCAAATGCAGGTCCGCGCGGCCCTGTACGCTGGTCTGGGCGCTGCCAAATTAGACGCTTCGCTCAAACCCTTGGTGCAGGAAATGCTGTGCGCTCATCTTGAATCCATGCTAGCAAGGCCGCTTTCAGACGACGACGCTGCGGGAGACGAAGGCGGCGAAGCGCAAGGTGAATCTGCAAATGACGCAACGCAACCCAAGGTGAAACAGGATGCCGCGACTGACGAAGCCGATGCGTCAACGCAGCCGAAGCGGGGCAGCAGTGAAGACAATATTCAAAGTTCTGCGTGTTTCCCGATTATGATTACGGAGCGATGCGTGGATCGTACGTCGGGCGCCGTGTTGGATCCAGTGCATACCCTTCTCGAAACGCTGGTCATGACGGGGGCAACGCGCTCTGTGAATGAAGTGTATGAGCGTGTCTGCGTGCATTCTGGAGAGTGGGCGGGTTCGATCGTCGACACTTCTCGGCAACTCGCGGTTCAGGTTTGCGAGGTGCTGTTGCATTACAGATACGACGAACGACTGTGGATCGTCATGTGCAAGCTCATGGATGCAGGCGCGAGCTCTCCGTCGAGTAAGAAGCGCAACAAGCATAGTGCGGGAGACGAGGGCGACGCGGATGCAGAGCCAGAGGACGAGAACTCGCACGAAGCGCAAGTTGATCTTCCACTGGCGTCGCGCGTCGCCGAGGCGCTGCGCGTGGACCAGGTACTGGACCTCATCGAGCGCGATAACCAGGTGTCTCCCGTGCGACGCTTTGCGCAATCGTCGCTCGCGGCAGGACTACGTCGAATTCGCGAAACACGAAAGATTTCCGCCCAGGAGGCCCAAGAGCGTGTTGCGGGAACGGCTGTCGAAGTGTGTTATGACGCCGCGCGACTTGGTGCTGGTGAAGTACCCGCGTCGACACAAGCGCTCGTGCGTCGTGCGGGCCGCGCCTTGGCGCCTTGTTTGTGCAGCGTGGAGATGCGCAAGGAGAACGTGAGCGTGTTTTTGGGTTTTCAAGAGAGTCTCGAGATGGCTCTTGAGCTGGGCGATGAAGAGGGTTTTCTGCGCGAGACCCTCTTGCGCGATCCCACGGGCGAGGACGCGGGCGAGGACGGCGCCGGTCGAGACACGCATGGGCGCTCTACTGTGGATGCTGCCTTGGACATTGTGCGCTCGGAAGTGCTCGACCGTTTGCTCGGCACGGCGAATATGCCGCGTCTGCAGGCGGGGCTTTCTATGCTGGCAGCGCTCTTGCCGCTGAGTCACGATCTTACGGAGCACGTGAGCTGGATTCGCGTCAATCTGATTGAGCGCGAATTCCGAAAGGCAAAATTCTGCGAGGCAGCAATGCAGGTCCACCTCGTCGCGGAGCAGCTTGCGTCATCCGATCGGCATGATCTCATGGGAACCGCAAGTCTGGCTTGGGAGCTGCTGCGTAAGCTTGGCAAGCGTGAGGACCTTGCGGAAGAGGAAGAAGAAGAGAAGGACAGTGATGCCGAGAGCGATGGCGAGCAGGGCGAAGAAACGGTCCATGTGTCGCGTCTGCAAGGTCAAGACGACAATGATGATCTCGATGATCAAGATGAAGATGACGACGCGAGCGAAGATGAAGACAATGAAATGAGCTGCGATGAGGACGAGGACGAGGACGAGGGCGAAGTGGAGCATGGTTCGCAAGGGGATGGAAACGACAACGAAGATGACGACGACGACGACGATGAAGAGACGAAGCGTTCGGGAAAGAAAAAGTATGACAAGAACAACAAGAAGAAGGACAGGAAAGAAAAGAAGAAGAAGAAGAAGAAGGAGAAGAAAGCACAATCTGTGAGTGCTCAAACGACGCAGCTTTCAGCGACACAGGCAAAGGTGGTCCAGGTGGAGTACATGATTGTATCTGAGCGTACGATGGGAGCTGCCGTGCAATGCGTCTTGTCGCATCTTTTGGCAGCCCTTGAAGAGTGCGAGTGGGCGGCCAGTCAAATGAAGGAAGATCCTATTACCGTACCAGCAGCAACGAACTTTCGTCATCGTGAGCTTGCGCAAGCGCGTCGGCGGCGGCGCGAGCAGACGAAACTTTTGCACGAGAAGTTACGGCAGATCCAGGTGGGGTGGGCGCCGCTCAATCGTGCTGAACTTCCAGATCACAAGTGCTACGATGTACTTTTCAAGGCTCAGACACGCATGTACAAGGTTCTCGGTGCGCAGCTGGGTGTGCGCGTTTCGCAAAAGGATGCGAGCGCGCCCCTCGACTTGCGCAGACTGCTGCGGCGCACGCGAATGAACTCGGAGTTGACGTACAAGACGCTGCGGCACCGAGGCGGGGCTACGTCTACATCGGCAGCTCACATTGCCAAGGAGGCGAAACAAATGCCAATGTTGGTTTTCCAGATTGAGCAGTACGACGTGCAATTGGTGCGACTTGCTCGTCTTCAACGTTCGAACGCGTCAGTCAGCTTGACGGATTTCGTGTACAACATTAACGCGTGGGACTTTCAGATTCGTGTGGCAGACAAATCGAAGAAGCGTTCGCGTGCCGCCAAGAGCGAGAGTCAGCGATCGCGAAGTGACAAGGAGAACACGCAACAATCGTCATCATCTGGTGCGACGGAAGCAAGCGCTCAAGGTACCAAGCGTATTAAGCGCAAGGCTAAAAAGGCCTCTTCTTCTTCTTCTTCTTCTTCTTCAGCTGCTGCAGAAGGCGCGGGCACACAAGGGAGCTCGGCATCATCTGCAGCGTCGTCCGCTGCGGCGTAGCATAATTCTTTTTTCCAAGTTAGAGTAGAGATGAGCAAGAGATGATTTGCATACTTTCATTTTTTGTTCAACAAATACAGTGTCAGAGGTTCAGGCAAGACGAGGACTCTTGGCCTGCGGACGGGCCTCAAAAGCGTGGTGTCCGTCGCTGTCAGCTGCGTCAAAATCAGGACCAGGGCTGAAAACGGATTCGTTTGCTTTGCGTTTGTGAACGATTCCCAAATGTGATCGTTGTTGATGCTGCGCCGCAGAAGCAAAAAAGTCGTCAGTTACGAAGTGGCCCATGGGCGAGGGCGGCGAATCACCCGGATGCGAAAGCGCAAAGGGTGACTGTCCCGCGTCCGTGGGCTGGTTGGATCCGTCGTCAAGCGACCGGGTTGAAGGCGGACCATTGAGACTGAGAGGCGCCAGACCTCCGGGCAGCTGGCGCGTCGGCGAGAGCATCGGGGAGGATGCCGAGGACTGTGCCCGCGAGTTGGGACTCACGGGAGAAGACGATCGCGAGGAGGGCGTCGAGGTCTCTGAGAAATTGCGGCATCTTGTGTTGAGATTATGCAAGTTGAGTCGCATGTATGAGGGCGACTTGGGCTGCGTGTGGACATGGAGCGGGTAGACGTGCTGTTGGGCCTCGTGTTGTGGCTCTTGTCGACGATCCAGACCTCTATCATCATCGTTGTCATCGTCGCGTGGCGTTAATTTCAGAAGCTGCGCAAGCGCGCGAGAGGTCCCGGATGCACTCGACGAGGGCGAGCGCTGGAACGCGTTGTGTGGGCCAGCATCGTCGGATTTGAGATCGCCGAGAGCTGTGGGGTAGTCGAAGTCATAGGGATTGCTGTTGCTGCTGGTGGTTGTGTTGTTTCCATGCGATGAGGTTCGACCTCCAGCGAGCAGATCGAGCGGGTCTGGGTAGACTTGACTCAAGTGTAAAATGTTGTGGGTAGTGGAGATCGGAGGCGGCGGAGGCTGCGAGTGCTGCATGGAATAAGGTAGCGGGCGCTCTTCGCCATAACTTTCGCTGGTACGATCATAGTCGGAGACCTCGGTGCCGTTGCTGTCTGTCTGAAACATGGACGAGCATTGACTGTGAATGCTATGCGGCCCAGACCTCGTCGATGCCCGAGGCGTGGACCCAGCAGGGTTGTAAAGATTGACCCCGACGCGGTCATTTTCTTCATGGATGCCAAAGTTACCAAAGTCCGAGGCGTGGAGAGAGCTCGAGAGACCGCTGTATGTATGGCGAGGGCTGTTGAGCGGCGCGTGGGCCTGGCTGTAGGGGGAGTGCGCGCCGCCAAGATGGTGCGCGCTATTTTGCGCTACCTTGCTGTAGAAGCGGCGTCGAACCTCGAGAAGAAGGCTCCGCGCGTCAAAGGGGGCTTTGACTGATGGCAGTCGCTGGTCGCAGGATCCGCACGACGCGTAGTCGCACCTTGCGAGTCCGCGTTGGACGCGAAGTCGATGCATTTGCAGACATCGCGTGCAAGCGTTGTGGCTGGAGCACACCCAACGGTGCTCGAGAAGCTTGTCGAGAAGACGAATGTCACGCTCAGCAGGGGCGATTTGCAGTCCCTTATCAACCAGAGGGCCAAGGTTGGAGCGGCGTAGCTTGAGATGATGGCGCACGGCATCGTGGGAGCGCTTCTGGTTCGTCTTTTCGTTGAATCGATCCGTAATGAGGTGCATGAAGCTTTTTCCGCGAATATTTTGCTTGCGCTGCTGATGGCAAAAGGCGCTGAGGACTTGGCTATCATTCCATATGAGACCAACGAGAATGCGTCGTTCTTCAGCACTAAAGCGTCCAGTGCGACCGCCACCTGACGAGCAGGATGCTTCGGGAGAACTGACGCATGGAGACGTCGGGGAGTTTGGCGCTGACGAGGGCATGCCCGGGAGATTGTGTGCGTCTACGCAGTCGTTGTGCTCGTTCGGGGTGGCAACGTCGGCGGCAAGGACACTAACACTATGCGGGGAGAGGCTGATGGCCCCAGCGGCAATTTGGTCCATGTCGGTGGGCGGGATCGAGGAGGTCTGACTCTGAATTGACAAACGGGCGAAAAGGTTGATGCTGCTTTGCCCTACACCGTCCAGGAGGTTCTTTGGTATATAGATTTACCAAGCCCAGCCTTTGGCAAATTGCAAGCCTGGAGAAAGGTTGTCCGCAATCCGCGCGGCCAACTGACTGACTCTGGTCTGCCGACGTTGCTGGCGCATACGAGCCCTGGCGGGAGATGAAGTGCGCACGCGCACAAGGTTGCGACTGGCTGAGGTCAGGTGAACTCTGGATGATGAGGCCAGCCTTGCTTGTAAACGAAGGTTTGCGCGAGACTCGCTGGCCAGCAAGCTCTTATCCAGGATTGAATTGTCTCGAGCTGCCTTGCCGGGCAAGGCGAGACGTTGCGCAGTCTTTCTAGGGGTAGCACAAGAAGAAAAGCGCGAAAGGCTTTTGAAAGAGGGACGTGAGAGGGGAGGGGGGGGGGGAAGAAAGTAAGGCAATAGCAGAAAAGAGGAAGGGAGGGGGGGGGGGGAGGTTGGTTTTTGGTTTGGGGGGGGTAGGTGGAATGGGCTATCGATTCGATCCACAATATATTATCCGTATGTAGTCTCCGCCTCTCAAGCGCTCTTTGACAGAGGCAATCAAGTCCAGACGATCGCTCGCAGTGTGCGTGCGCGCACGCGCGCGCGTGCACCGAAGCACGACCGCCTCGCGGTATTCGCTTCGACTTGCTGGAGCGCTCTCAAGTTGAGGCCGTTTTGTGGTTCTCTTACAAAACAAATAGTGCAAGTAACAAGAAAAATAATAAAATAATCCTGAGTCTTATAATTGGTAATCCACCAGATCGGACCATCTCGTGGTGGGGTCAACGTGGAGAACCACCCGAGGGTGCGCCAAAAGCAGACGGAGACTATTTGCCACTGTTACTTGCCTGGAATGGCAGGAGACGTTGGCGGGCGACGTATGTAAGCGTAGGTGGCGCCCCACGCGAGCGGCAGCGCATGCATAACGTGCAGGCAAAACGCATGGAGCCCCAAGTCCAAGCAGCATCTCGCAAGCGAAGAGAGCGGCTCCCTGGAGCTTGATTTCGCTACCCGGGGCAGATAGACTTGCCCGCGTAGCGGACAGTACATGGCAAGGGGTCGCTTTAGCTACAACGTGTGTGTTTGTGAAGAGAAGTGATTCCCAGGCGAGAGTTTTCACGCCCCATGGGGCCAGGTTTCAGGGCTGTCATTTCGAGGGCGGTTCGTCAGCCCAGGCACGAGCACGCCCCGGGAAGGGCAGTTATTTTCTTCTTTTCCTCCGAGTCATCATGGTTACCCATGGGAACAAGGTCGCTCAAGCTTAGCACTTGTTGAGGCGATCTAGTCGTACCTACATTGTAGTGGATTTGTGTTAGGGAGAAGGGGAAAGGACGTATGGTTTTCAGGTTGAATTATGTGAAGAATTTTAAACGCCTACTTTTTGATTTACACATTTCTTTGCTCAACACAGCTGACGGTGCGGTTAGAGTATTTCTGATCAACGTTACGGACATGTTGCTCGAATATCGCCCATAGATCAAGGCCTGCGAGTTTGCATCCTTCACGCAGCATCTTTTTATGTGCGTGCGTGCATGCATGCTCGCGTCTGTGATACACCGAGGGTTGGCGGGCACGCACGGGTTTTAGAGCTACGTGTGGTCAACAGGCATCGGCGTGGGCGGCATTCTGCTTTGCAAGCTCAATCCGTAGCCAATGCTAGGCAAGACGGCACGTGCCATGCAAACGCGTGTGTTGTATTTGTCCGAGGGCAATTTTGAAAGCAACACAATTTTCCTGGTTTGACGAGGCTGACACCCACCGAGCGAGTTATGCGATTTCTTGCGGGTACTTTGCCATTTGTGAAAAAAGAAGGAGAATGTCTTTCCGGTGCGTTGCAAGTGGTTTGAGGAAGGAAGCGTTACAGAACGAACTGGTCCGCCAATGCTTGCAAGGAGAAATAGAAGAAGTTGCGGTGCTTGCTATGGTATATTTTTAATTTTTCCTCAGGAGATTCAGTAAAGTATTTGGCAGTGTGCCATGTGGACCTGGTTTTCTCGGAAAGGGATGTGAGAACGTAAGTGCGTGGCAGGGAACTGGTTTTTGGCGCTTGCAGCGCGCATGCCATTTTTCTTTCAATTTGTCGCCTTGAAAGCTCGGAAGAGATGAGCATGTAGCTTGGGGGATGAATGATGAAAGTCGCCATGATGCAGGGCTAGCTAGCTTCCGTGGAGAAGCGACGTCTTGTGCGACGTTGTGAGGATCAGTAGCCCTCATTGGAGGTAGCTATGGTATAGTCTGGATATGCTTTAGCAAGAACCTCTTTGGACGTTTCGTGCATGGGTTCATCCTGCCAGGGAAAGCCATAGGAGTAGCCAAAGATTTCGATCTTTTTTGTCTCTGACGAATGTGTGATGCGGCCACCGCCCATGACTCTAAAGTACATGCCCGGAGTGGGGTTTTGCTGCAAGAGTTCAATGGTGGGTTGGGCCGCGTCTTTGTGGTAGGCTGCAAATTTTCGGCCTCGGACGAGAAACTTTATTTCGTCATCCTTGGTGAGCTTGATGAGCACATACTTTTGTCTCGCGTCTTCGTCGATTCCGGCTTCCTGGATGGTGTCGAAGACGGTTGAGGTCGACGGCGCATCCGCGGCGGTATCAGGCTTTGCGGCTTCGGCGTCCGTTTCTTGCGCCGCGGCAGCTTGGCCGCCCTCGCGCATGGCTGCCGCCTGTGCGCGCTCCTCCTCGGTTGTGTCTGGGAAAGCGCTCATGGTCTTGTTGGGAGAGGAGGACGAGGTGAGTCCACGCGTAGAGGCGTCAGCTGCGCACACGTTCGTCCAGCAAGAGCGTGCTACGCGGGTCGCGCGGCGTAGCATGCGTCGTCGTCGTCGTCGTCGTATCCAAATTGTTCACTTGATCGCTCGACAGCTTGACTGTGAGTTGTTACTTACAGTTAGTAATACTATGTGTATACGAGCCGCACTAGTGGCAGGCCTAAAAGTCCAAGCCACTTTGGCCGCCGTGCTGAGCAGCCAGACAAGACGATCCATCCGTGGCCGCCGCGCGCGATTCCGTGAGCAAGAAGAGCCTGTTCGCGCTTTTGTTTCCGCTTGCGCAGACTCATGCCCTCGAAACGGAGGAATGGAGAAAGAAGAATTGAAGGAACCAGACTGTGAATGGAAAAGGCACGCCTTGTGCACAACAGTGCACACCGTGCATTCTTACATTCGTTCGAGCGTTCCCATCGCTCGCGGACTCCTTGCGCGCACCCCTCCTCGCCTACGCGGTGCTGCGCGCGCGTGAAAGTCCCGCCACAGTTCCCGCACCTTCAAACCAACCACTGAACTCGGTTCCAGGTCGGACGCAGGCCACTGCGAGGAGGCTTTTCAATCTTTTCAAAAACGTTTTCTCCGATAAAAATCCTTTTCTTTTCTTTTCTTTGTCAGGAAATCAATTTTTTTCTTTCCGTTGCTAACAGACAGTGATGTCTGAGAGAGGTCGAAAGACGGCTGAAAAGGTTTTCGGGATTCCTTTTCTTTATCTTTTTCAGGGGTCGTTTCTTGAGTTCAGACTTTGCGATGAAACCCTACTGGCGGCCGGGTGCGACACAGGGCAAGACAAACAAACAGCTCCCGCTTAGGCTGGCTGCTGCAGCTGCCTGGCTGCTGGCCGTACCGCTCGCTCTGTCTGCCAGCTGTAGCTTGACGCAGCCCAAGCTGGTCTGCACTGCATGATGCCCAGACGGTTGTGGCGTCTTTTTCGCAAGGTCGGATACCGACATCGTATACGTTCTCGTGGTCGCAGGCGCAGGTTCGCTCTTGAAGAGCGTGCGCGCTGCGCTGCCAATTCAGTTTGCATTCACCGTCATTCCTTTTCTTACCTACCTTCTTCTTCTCCCGCCTATAGTAGTAGTACCTCTAATTTTTTTTTCCTTCTCGTATCCCAACTGAAAACAAAAGTTTTTTCTTTTCTTTCCCTTGGCCAGTGAAAACTTTTTTCCTTTTTCTCACCTCCCCCCACCGCGCCCACCAACTTTGTGAGGAAGCGCGCAACAGCCGCCTGCCTGCCTGCCTCACCGGGCAGGCAGCTGCAGGCTGCAGGCTGCAGCAGCAGCGGGCAGGCAACTGCAAGCCGCAAGTCATCACAGGCACCGGCCTTGCCTTGCCTTGCCTTGCCTTGCCTTGCCTTGCCTTGCCTGCGGCGTCTCGTGCTGGACGCGGCTTCGGATCGACCAGTGGCGGCGGCCGAGAGTCCCTGCCGTACCGGACGCGGCTGTGGGTCGAGTGAACCCAGCTGCGGGCCCGAAAAATCTCGCGCGACCGCGACCATGCCCCGCCTTCCTGCCTCTGTGCAGCCACCGACCCAGGCCGACCGGGCCAGGGCGAGAGCCGCAGTCGTCGTGCGGCTGGCAGTGGCCAGAGCGCGGTGGCTGGCCGCCAGGGATCCCCAGATTCGCCGCCTGACCGCCTGAGGCTGCGGCGCTGGTCGGTGCCCGGCTCATTCCTCCTACCGATCGTTCGTGCGTGCGTGCGTGCGTGCGTGCGCGCGTTTGTTCGTGTCAAGGGCGTCAGGGACAGCAGCGCGCGCCGCGGCGGCTTGCGGGAAGCTCGGTACGAAGCTGTGGGCGACTTGGGACAGTCACAGTGGCCGCCCTCCTTCGCTGCAGCCGGCCGCAGCAGCAGCTGCCCCCTCCTCCGCTCCTTCGCTCCCTGCTCTCCTCTCCTTTCCTCTCCGCCTCGCTCCCCTCCCCTGCGCTCGCCTCCGGAGTCCTCCATCCCAGCCCCGCCGCCCGCGCGCCAGGCCCCGCGCCGCCTCGCGGGCCGCGCCTCCCGGGCCGCGGCGCCGCAGCTCGGGGACGCCGTCCGGCGGGGGCTGGCGCTGGTCGCTCTCCCTCCTCTATCCCGGCGTCGCCGCTCCAGGCCTGGCGTCCCCGCCAGCCGCCTCGCACCGCTGGCGACTGCCCGTGTCGTTTCGCCGCCGCCGGTGCGGCTTGCAGTGTTGCTGCTGCGCTCGGTTGCTGGTACGCGCGTCCGTGCGACTGTCACACGCCATGGACGGGGACACGACGCTCCGCTCGGCGCTCAGCTCTGCAGCTGCTCTGTCGTTCGTTCGATCGTTCCTTCGTTCAGACCCATGAAGCCCGGTCGCTGCAGCAAGAAGCGGCTGCGCTGCAGGCGTGGCCGGGCGAGGCCCCGCGCGGCAGCTGGCGCTGCGTCGCAGGCCGAGTCCCGACTGGCGTTCGGGCTCGTCTCGGGACTTGCCTCGCCTCGCCTCGCCTCGCCTCGCCTCGCCTCGCCTCGCCTGCGCGCCTTGAGGTCGGAGGCAGCGACGACCGCCCGCCTCGTCCCGTCGCGGCTGAGCTCAGCGGGCTGTTTGCGTGCTCGGCGGGCGCAGCGGCGGCAGCCGGCGAGCTGCCCGCCCTGTGTCTGCCCCTCGCGTCGCGTCGCATCGAAGCAGCGCTGCAGCTTCGCATCGCATCGCGGCGCAGGCTTCCCGGGAGACAGACAGACAGAAAGAAACGCGGCGGCGGCGAAGACTCCGCGGGGCTACTCACTCGCCGAGGCCGATGCGGATCGCCACACCGTGACATGCATGCATGCGAGCGTGCGTGCGCAAGGCGTTGATGCGGGCGTATGCATGCGTAGGGTATCTGCGCGCATAGTATGCATGTGCGCGTAACAGACACAAACAGACAGACAGACAGACAGACAGATAGCGGAGATCGCGCGGGCATAGATAGCAGTCGGAGAGGCGGGGCCTGGAGCGCGGGACACGGGGAGAGAGAGGGCGGGCTGGACGCGCCGCTTCTGGCTGCGAGCGTGCGGCCGAGGCGGGCAGGGCCGGCAGCGGGCCGAGCCGGGCGAGCGGGCGAGCGAACGAGCGAGCGAGCGCCGCGCTCGGAGCCAGGGGACCTGGCGCTCGCTCGCGTGGCGCAAGCGGCGGCGCAGGGAGCACGCAAGCACGCAAGCGCTTCCCGGGACACGCAGCTGTGGGCGCCCGGTCTGCCTGCTGGACTGAAAACATTTTTCTTTCTTTTTTCTTTTCTTTTGTTTTTAGTATTTTTATTCTTATTCTTTTTTGTTCGTTTTCAAGTTCCTTTTTCCATTTCGACAGCCAGATGGCGAGCTGCGGCCGATGAGGCGATCGCAGGCAGATTTTTCAGATGCGCGGGAAGCCACGCCAAGGCCCAGCGAGGGGCCACGCAGGTTTCCTCGCCGCCTGCGGCCTGCCGACGACGGCGAGGCCTCGGCCCTGTCGCTGCAGTGCCGTCAGTCGGTCGGTTGGTGGATGGTCGGTCGGTCGGACGACTGGGCAGCCGCTCCTTCCTTGCCGACGGTCGCAGTCGGTGCCTGGTCGAACAGAGCGGAGTGTCTCGCCGACAGCGACAAGTTTTCACCGCCCAAGGTGTTAACGACATGGTCTTGCGTTTCTCGCCGAGCGTTAAAGCTCTCGT
>BGKB01000221.1:0-78705 GCA_003116975.1 Aurantiochytrium sp. KH105
CCGCAACCCTTTTTTTGCCACCTGACGCTACGGGGTCTTGAAATAGAAAACCCTCCTCCATGGGGAGGCACGATCAGAACCAAACGGAACGAGCAAGCTGTTTTGCCGCGCGAATGATCAGATCCAATCGATTGCGAGGGTGAACGTGGCGTTTCTCCCCGAGCAGCAGCAGTAGCAGCAGCAGCAGCAGTGGGGTATGTTTGGACACGCAGAGGACGAGCAAGGAGGTATTTCATAGCCTGCGTTCATTCATACATCGAAGACCAGGCTGCCAGCCAGACAAAAATGCCGGGGACCGCGCCTTGGAGCCGTTTTGCGTAGGAGGACCGACCGACCGACCGACCGACCGACCGACCGACCGCAGGAGAACCAGGCCCCAATGCGGAGGCCGTCATGTCGCTTGCCACGCTTGCCTTTATCTTGGCCATCGATCCAAGGCTTCTTCTACTTGTCCTGCCTCCCTGTCGCCACTGCCGAGAATTGCTCGAGATGTGCCGTGGCCTTGGCGTTTCCAATTGCGATGCGATGCGTTGCGTCGCGGCGCGTCGCATTGGCACCACTCTCAGCCAGCGTGGCCGACCTTGATGGACGAATGAATGTCTGCGAACTAGACCCTATCAGTAAGTATAACCCGGGCGTCTCCCTCGTCGCTTCGCTTTATGCATTCACCATGGTCATTCAGCAATCCTCCACTGGCCGGCAGCCTGCAGCTGCAGCGAGCATCCTGACGACGCGCATGCGACTTCGAGCCGCATTCGCCCGCCCTGCGCGACGCCGACCTCCGCCTATTGGTCGCCGCTCGCAGCGAGGCCGACTGCTCACGGCAGGCCGTCGACCGCTTGCCCTTGTGTCGACGGCCCCCTTGTGTCGACGGGCTGGCGAAGAAAAAACAGCTCCACCCGAGCTCCACCAGAAAAAATAAAAGAAAGAAAGAAAGAAAGAAAGAAAGAAAGAAAGAAAGAAAGAAAGAAAGAAAGAAAGAAAGAAGTTGAAATGGTGGGAGGTCGCGCGCACTCTTCACGGCACGGGCGGAGGCCGCTTCGCGCAGCCACTCGGGCCTGGCCGGGGAGCCCGGCGGCGTGGCTGCGTTGCTGCGTGGTTGCCTGCCTGCCTTGCGCACCGCTGCAGCCGCTAGCTTGAGAAGGTTCGTAGAGCGCGCGGGGAATCGTCACGGCACGCAGATGGTCGTTCGTTCGTTCGTTCGTTCGTTCGTTCGTTCGTTCGTTCGATCGATCGTGGAGAGCGATAGTGCTCGCAGCCCGCTCGGTGCGACGGAGCAGCTAACAATAGCCACGGACGCGCAGCACGTGCACACCTTGCCGCTGCCGCACGCCGCCTTGCAGATCTCGCAAGCGGTCGCGCTGTCGCTACCGGTGCAGCGGCGCCAGGACTCGTCAAGACGCGACACGACGCGATGCAAGGCAACGTGATGCGACACTCGTGATAGGCTTGGCTCATGATTGGATGGATGCTCAATCAGCAGCTTGGAGGCGCGCAGGGAAAGGTTGCTCGGAGCGGCGGAACGGTCAATCGACAGCCCATTCGCGGCGGGAGGGTGCGTGCTCGAGATGCCTCGATCCCGGCTCGTCCAGGCTGCTCGCTCCAACCTTTCCAATTTACATTCCAAGATGTCTCGCGTTCAAGTTGCTTTGCCTTGCTTTGCCTCGCGGCCTTGCCTCCTCCCGGGCTCCCCGGACAGACTCATCTCAGCATTCTCGTCCTCGCTCGCGCCGTATACCGGGCGAACAGGGAGAGATTCTTGACGAAGAATCGCCACGTGCGGAGCGGGAGATCTTGACAGAAGCAGGGTTCTGTAAGGACGGCGCGTCACGTCCAGTGAGAGTGCGACAGCGAGCAGCAGCAGCAGCAGCGCGTGCAGGCACCGTCCCAAGCTGCCGGGCTGAATCACTTACTGTTAATGAATGCGGCGAATGGGGAAAAGCTCGCAAGAGCGGCACGAGAGCTCGCGTCACCAAGGTTGTTTATGCTCGTAGTGCGAGCGACTCCCGCCGATGACTCTGAAATCCTTGGTGGCTGCACGCGACTACGAGCGACGAATCCTCAAAGCTCGGAGCATCGATCGCACGCAATCTCGCACAGTCCTGAAGCGATCGCCGCAATCAATCTCGCAGTGGAGATCTGCGACTTTTTTATTAGGACCTCGAATGTAGCTCTCGAATCTCTTTTTGATGAGTCTCTACGTCCGCGATCCCCGAGGACTCGATCTCTACCGATAGTAGACACACGCTCATAACATTGACAAGTGCGTGTGCAACACCGCTGCCAGCGCGCTGCAAGTGAAAATGCGCCATGCGGCCCGAGGCGGCCTCAACCAAATCGACCCGATCACTGGTCGCTAGCTGCACTGCCAAGAACCCACTGCAAGGCTTCCTCGGCGCTGCTAGGCTTTCACTGTCAGGCAGGGGCGGGCGGGCGGACGAAAGCGGGCGGTGCGGACCTGCGCTGCGTCCCAAGTTTTCCACTGCAAGTCCCAAGGGGACCTTGGAGACTCATCGAAGAAAAGCAAAGTCAACTGTCCGACTTCGCAGACACGCAACGTGGACACAAGGCAGGCAGGCAGGCTGACACGTACGTACGCACGCACTCACGTACAAGGACAAGGATGCGTAAAAGGCAGGCAGGTTAAAAAAACAGCCAAGACAAGCGAGACGCGGGGCGAGTCCCTTCCCTTATAAGAGCAGAACGTTTGGCGTGTAGACCCCCAAAAAACCGCGTTGCTTGCTTGCGCGGCAAAACCCGCCGAGGCTTTTGCTTTGCTACTGGGACTCTTGTCAGGTCACGCGTGCCTCACCTCGGCCGCCATAGCGAGCGCGTGAGGCGGCCAGCCCACCGTCACGCTGGGGCACCAAGTGCCCCGAATTCGAGATGCCTTCCCTGCATCGAGCCATTTGCTCCACGAATGACGAGCGAACCCTCTCGACGGGGTACATCCGAGGCGCGCCTGGATAACCCCAAAAATGCCCCAAGACTTGCTTAGCTGTTCGCGTAGCTATTCGCGTAGCTATTCGCGTAGCTGATCAGGCCTCGTCATTCGACCGACAATCATGTCAATCTGGCAGTCTGCCATCTCGCTCCGCGCGAGGCCGCGGGCGGCGCTACCATTTCCACCATCGCGGGCTCCGCGCGCGCGTCGGAGATTAGCTTTTGCGCGTGCGTGCGCGCTCTCAAGCAGTCCACGGGGCGGCCCTGCCGCCCCGCCTCTGCTCTCGAGGATGGACCTTGTCTGGTTTGCCGCTTCGTGCACGCGAGATCCCGTCTTGCGCTTCCTCGCCCAAGCACTTGGCCCTGACATGGTATCTACTCTCCTGAGTAGCTCTGCAGGCAATGCCCCGGCCGAAGAAGCACTGACACGTCTCTGCGAACTCGCACAGAGCCAGACTCTCCCGCAACCGCTCCCGACACTCCTTCAGAGTCCAAATGCCCGGGATCTGCTCAAAAGTCTCGTCTTTGCCCGCGTGCAAACGCTCGCACGTCTCGAGTCTCTCGAAATGCACCTACAGATGACAACCACCTGCAACGCGACATCTACAAATACAAACCTCACTGGACAGAGCACCCACGTTTCACTGCCGAATTCGTGCGTACACCACGAAAATAATACGAGCGGATCATGGGCTCTGGACACAAGTGGAGACATCCCGAATCGACGTGCGAGCTGGCAGGGACTACCATCCGAGCCTCTGCTCGACGATGTGGAAGCGCGGCGTGCATTCTCCATCCGACGGCCTTCACTGTCTTGCTTTGATCCCTTTAGTGTGCCGCCGCACGATCGTGCATCGAATGCCGAAAAGCCTGACGCAAAGGGAAATGAGCTTGTCGGTAAACAGGCCGAGCACTCGAACGATCTCATCTTCTTCAGTCCAAAACCAGCGCGGCCCCGCACTCAGTTTGGGCGCGATGGCGAGCTTGTTCGAGAGCCCACGGTTCTTCGAAAGATTCTTGCAAACCAAGCCACAAATAGACATCTTGCAGCCTGATTGAGGTTGGTTTTATGCCGTATGCTTCGCTTGCTCTTCTCTTGCGAGGGAGAAAACAAGAGAGTTTGCATTCTTGTGGGAGCGCGCATGTGAGGTGTGCTGTCAGAGACAAAGGAGTCGTGTATGACACTCAGACTGTGAGGACTCGCACGCCTGTTTCGAATCAGTCGCAGACCACGAGCTGGTTTCCAAGATCTCGCAAAAAGCTAAAAGAAATATAAAGGATCCTGACAATCTATCATTTCCAAAAGACGGGATCACCGACTCGGCTTCCCCGGGCAAATAAGAGAGAAAAGAAAGAGGGGGATAGGAATTTCTGCCCTTCTCGTTCTTACTTCGCCTCGCCTTCCGTGGAGTGCAGCAGCATTTTCGCATACAATGCACCAATAACAGGCCGGTCGCGAAAGCCGTGCAAGATGGGTCCCGCTGTCACAGTATTGTAAAAATCCGACAGCGGGACTCGCACAGTGCTCTCATTAAAGAAGCGGAAAATGCCATGAAAGAGACGCTCAAAGTCCGCCTTTTCCTCAGCCATCGCCGCCGCCCAAGAAAGCCAGTCCGTCTTGACCATGTGGTCGCGCGAGTCCATGGGGGTGCCATATGCGTTCGCGATGCTCAGATAAAAGCGAACCTCCTCAGCAGCGAGATCGTCATAATTCGCGAACGGCTTGGCCCCGAGTTGCAGCAACCGCTGCCAAAGAAGGTTGTATACGATGCTGAACGAGCCTTCGTCGCCATAGGCAAGACGCGTGTGCGGCATCGGGACCGTCTCGCGGGCGAGAGCAGTCCAAACCTCAGCGTGATAAACGGCCGCCGTCGAGTATGCCGCGCAATCCTCGCGATCAAGAGTATGGCAAATCTCCGCAAAGGCCTCAAGAGCGACGATGCCCTTTGCAGCAAGGTTCGTGTTGTTTCCAAGCGGTCCTCGGAAGTCGTCTGTGCAGAGCTGATGCTCTGGAAACGGAAGCGTGGAATTGAGGTAATCTGCCCACGTTTTCAGCATTGGATAGTACGGCTCGACCCAGGCATGATCTTGCGAGCGCTGGAGGATGGCGAGAATCATGAAAAACATGTTGCCTGTATTTTCCATGGGCATGGGCTCCTGCGCCTTGGTGCCGTGGTCAGCCACAGGGTAAACGCCAAGTTCGTGCGGGGAAAAGGGTTTGCTGTACTCCATGGAGGTCTCATTGTTGGCAAAGCTCAGCATCGGCACGAGCAGCTTTTGCAAAAGCATTGGATTATGGTAAAGAAGCGCCGGGCTTGCCGGATACACCACGTCGACGGTGTTCATGTCGCCATTCGTGCTAATCTCCTTGAGAAACATCCAGGTGGTGCCGAGGTCCTCGTTCCACACGAGCTTGAGCGCTGCCATCGTCTGACGGTAAGCAATGCGCGTCACCGCCGCGTACTCGGCACCGCCCGCCTTGGTGAGCTTTTCGACCTCGGATGCGTCATGCGCGGCGCCCTTGGCCATCATCGCATCCGTCTCCTTGATGGCGTCGCCCATGGCCTCCTGGATCGAGTTGTATTTTTCGCGCCAGAATCCCTTGAGTCTATGTCCGTAATACTTGACCGCGTAGACATCATCGTACGCAACAAGAACAACGTGACGCTTTGCTTCGTTCACCGTTTGCAAATCCTGGCTCACCGAAATGATCGTCTTGTCCTCTTCGGTGCCCTCGCCACACGGACGTGGGTTGCCCTGGTCCGGCGTGCGAGACACGTGCCCGGAGGAGATAAAGTCTGCGCGGTTGTCCAAGGCGCCTCCACCCCGCACGATGGTCAGCGGCTGATGGGTTCCTTCGGCGTCCTTGTTTTCCGAGTCCACTGCGCTCGGCTGCGCAGCCAGGTGAAGGAAGCCCCAGTCCAAATTAACCTTGTCGCCGTGGCGATGGAGAAACTGCTGCGCAACAGTGCCTACACGGATGCCCTTGAGTCCAGATTGCTCCCAACCGTCCCACTCGACCACATCGTCAGCTTCAAAGGTGGCGTGTTCGGCCGAGGCGTCGAGGTAAAGCTGCACATCGTGGTCGTTGCCGTCAAGACTCTCAACGTCATGTACGACGTAGCCCACCGGGCGCGCGAAAAGCTCCTCGTCATCCGTGTAGGGCGTTCCCATGTACGTGACGCGCAGCTCAACGCGTCCTTGCGGGTCATGAAAGACAAAGTCGGTGCGCACGGTCCCGATGTCGACGCTCACTTGCTCCATTGGTGCAGGGCAATCGTCGCTGTTTACAGTGCAGGCGCCGAGAAAGCGGTACGAGGTTCCATCAACGCGGATCATACCCTGCATCTCTCGCATATCGCTGTACCATCCTCGCGTCACGTCGTCTGTGGCCTTTTCCGCCATCATGTGCACCTGAAAGTACGGATCGAGCATGAGCAACGGGATGGTCGGCGGCTGGAACGCCACCGGGGCATCATCCTTGGCAAGGACCAGGCGCTGCAGGCCCTCTGGGCAAGCTCCACAGAAGAAGGCCGTGATCGCAGTCACACAGACCGCCGCGAGGGTGAGGCCCAGCGGCCTGCCCCGTCGACGCCATGAAAGAGGCTGTTGTTGCGTTGGATGCGCCTCCGCCTTGGCTTCCTCCAGGCGTACGTACGTGTGGTCCATCGTCGCGGCAATCTCGATCAATCTATTTATGCGGCGGGTGCGGCGTCCTCGTCCGCTCCGCCTCTCCGTCTCCTCCTCCTCCCTGCGCGTCCTGCAACGCGCGGCTTTCTGGCTTTGGACTTCTCTCGGCTTCGCCACGCGATCTTTGGGACTCATTGTAACTGTCAATCGCTGTCAATCTTCTCTTGCTGAAGAAGCCAAAAGGGGAAATGGAACGGAATCATGTCTGTGTTTGGCAGTCAGCAAGGAAGCGTACTGGCGTAGTGTAGAAACGCTGGTCGCCTGCGTCACGTCTGTATAACCACGTCTAAGGCTGCTTATTTGGATTGTAGGCATGGTGTGCTGTCGTGCAAATTACTGTTGCACACATACCTAGGCCTAACTTTCTTTTTCGTAGAAGACTGCCGTGGCTCGTGCTCCTCGAGTTCTGCTTTGCTGCAAAAGGTTCCATCCGCTTTGCAAAAGGCCATGGTAGTACAAGCATCAAACTTCATGACATATCAAGAGAAAAAATCTATTTTGGGGCCCTCCATACCCTTAATCAAATCAAACATGCTGCAAAGTATGCAGGGTCGGCCCGAAGTGCAGTGCGAGTTTTCTTTCGCAGTCAACAGTCTTTCTTTCGACACCTTGAGCGTGGCGACCGCTTTGACCGCTGGCTGGACGGATACCGTGAGCGAGGACCGGTGGAGAGCAACTGGCGTTGGTCATGGGGATCCCGACTGTGTCGCTCGCACGCAGCTCTGTACGTGCCGAAAACAACGAGTATCTTGCGAAAGTAGGACGACTAACAGAGCATGGTTGACCCGTCGAGCGCAACTGCACAGGCTACAGAATTCGTGCAAGCCCTTCGAGGCCATGGGTTTCTCGTCTTGAGAGATCACGGTGTGGAGAGCCGTGTGCTTGACGAAGCCCTTGCGCAAAGTCGCAAAGTTTTTGCGTTGCCACGCAAAGCAAAGGAGCGCATCATGTTGCAAGGCGCTGCGACAGGCTTTCGCGGATTTCAGGTGTGCGGACAAAACGTGACGCAAGGCAAGGCCGATCAGCACGAAGGGCTCGATTTGATGCGCGAAATCCCCATGGCAGGAAACGGATCAAGAGTCGATGATGACCCGGCACACTTTATGCACAAGGCGAACCTCTGGCCAACCGAGGAAGAAGCACCTGGGCTGCGTACTGCTTTCACAGCGTACGCTGATGCAATGACAGACTTGGGATTTAGGATTATGGCAAAAGTTGACGACGGTCTTCGTGAGACTTGCACGCAGGAAGAGGCCCACGGCATTATGAACCTGCCGGAAATGTACGACGATCCCTTCTGGATTATGCGAGCAATCAGATACCCACCGGCGAGTTCACCGACTGGCGTCGAAGAGCAGGGCGTGGGTGAGCATCGTGACTACGGACTCTTGACAATGATTCTCCAAGACGACACGCCGGGATGTTTGCAGATTCGACGCGAAAACGGCGCGTGGGAGCATGTCGATCCTGTTCCTGACTGTTTGGTGGTGAATATCGGAGACGTGCTTGACTTCTGGACCGGCGGATACTTCAAGGCAACGCCTCATCGTGTCCTGGCACCGCGCGACAGAGATCGTGTCTCGCTCCCGTTCTTTTTTGAGCCGAACCTTCACGCACCCATTCTCCCTGACGGCACCACGTACAAAGACCACGTGCTAAGCAAGCTATCAAGCAACTTTGCAGATCCTACAGATCAAGCGCAAAACTGAGATTTTGTTGCGTATCCAGACAAGTGCTGAGAGAGCAGAATTCTCGCGCGACGACGACGATGACGCCTGCTTTCGCTACCTACCTGACAGGACAGGAACTAAGGAAATGAATGATTTTTGAAAAAGAAGAGCGCGTGACGACGGCAACCAGGGCAGGCCCAAGCATGGAGAGAATGCTCTTTCAGCTCTTCCTTTTTTTCTCCATTTCGGCATTCTCATCCTTTTCAAAGTTGCCACTAGCACTTCGTTTCTTGCTCTTTTTGCTCTTTTTGCGCTCAAGTTTGGCTTCCTTGCGTCTGGCAAGAAGACTTTTCAACAACGTAGCCCGTTCCTCCTCCGACGGGTTCAATGGGATGATTCGTTCGCCTTCGCGTGTCTCTGGAACTTCGGTCAAGGCTTTGTTGCTAAGAACTCGGCCCGACGGGTACAAGCAGACGAACGGATGGTTGCCGTTCATCTCGAGCTGGGTTACGGGGCAGATAAACGCTGCGGGTCCCGTGTCCGTGTCCGACCAAAAGGTCAGAGAATTTGCTGCTGTTGCTGTTGCTGTTGCTGCTGCTGCTGCTGCTGCTCCCTTTGTGTCTGTCGACGCTGTCGCTGTTTCTGCTCCTGATCGTGTTGTCGATGTTGAGGATGACGAGAATGCGGAAGAATGGCTCTTCTGGGATGAAGCAAAGGCCGGGTTGGGCGTCAGTACGCAGTTGATCATCTCCTTCATCTTGATGTGGCTGAATGCATCTTCCAAAGGCGGGCCTTCGAGCAGACGCTGCAGCACCGCCTCTTTATTGTACAAGTTCCCGAGCTCGCAGCACACCACCGGAGCGCGTAATGGCTCGCCCGAGAGACTGCAACGCCTGAGCGCGATGGCCCTCTGCTCTGCGCTCGCTGCCTTCTCTGCGTTCTGCCGGCTCCGATCCTTGTCACGGCCCTCGCCGCGCAAGTACGCGCGCTTCACGGCGAGCGTGCCGCCGTCGCCGCCCATGGTTTCGCGATGTTTTTTTCGCGTGCGCGCGCGCGCGTGAGGGAGAAAGAAGAGCACGCGTCGGGACGAGCGCGCGTCAGGACTTTCTTCGGGAGGAAGCTCGAGCCCTGCGCCGCCGCTCTGGCCGCTGCGCGCCGGGAAAGAGAGTCACTCTCGCACGAAATGAAATGCTTTCTTCCCCCCCTTCCCCTGCTTGTCGTGCATGGGCAGCAGTGTTGGTGGTCACTCTTGATGCACTTCTTCAATGAGCCATTTCGCCATCGGGGACAGGGTCCCGGACGGGGACGAGGACGAGGACGATGCAGGGGAAGTATGATCGTAGGCAGGTGGCCGCGCGCGCGCTCTGTGCGTGTTTGGCTCGTACTTGTCGCGATTTCGCGGTCCTGGGCCGCGCGGGCGGTCGACGGGATGCACCTCCGCATGTCCAGGAACAGCATTGCCGCCGGCGCGCGTCCCGATTACACAGTGGTCCACTTTTACCTACCTCCTCGCGTCGCATCGGCGCTCGGCACTGCTCCGCTGGGACGCGTTCTTTCTTTCATGCATTCATGCTTGCATTCTGCACTGCAGGGGAGGCTCGATTGTGCCGATCCCGCGCGTCCCCGTCCCGCCGGTGCTTACGCGTCATGACGACGGCACAGCTTGCTTGCTTGTTTGCTTGTTTGCTTTTACTGTCAATCAAGGTGGTCGTCGTCTTGCCTCATGGCTTGCAGGCTGCTGCAGGCTGCAGCTGCGGCTTGCGTGCACATTTCAACGGTGCAATCCATGTCAACGCTGATCTCCGAGCTCAGGACTCGGATGATACCACTTGCATGGTTGCACGTCAAAGTCCTCCTCCGCCTCCTCCAACAACAAGCTCAACCTGGTCCTTGTCCTCCTCCAGGTCCTCGTCCTCCTCCTCCAAGCTCGTCGACCCTGCCTCTGTCAACGCAAGCAAGCACGCTCAGGTCCCCGTGCCTCGAGGGCTGCAGCCGCCTGGCTCGCCGACGGCGACACGACCGACGCAGCGACCGACACGCCGACATCGCGGCCCCGCGCGAGGCGAGGGCTGCGACGCAAGCGCGCGCGCACGCAAGCGCATCCGCGGATTGTGAAATGCCTTGGATGTTGAAATGGACGAACGAGATCCCGTGAAAGAAAGAAAACAAGAAAGAAAGAAAGAAAGAAAGAGAGCGAATGACAAGAAGGGAATGAATGACAAAGAAAGGGCGGTCATCTAGCTCCTCTTCGATGACTCCTTCCGTCCTGCCGGCCTCGCTCGGCCGCTGCCGCTGCACCGCGCCGACGATGTCCTGGAAGCGGACTCCAGCAGCGCGGCGGCGAGAGGCGCAGGTTAGCTGGTCGGGTCGCGGTCGCGGCGGCGCTGCCCACCTGTGTTTTCTCGCACTCGGCTCTTGCGATGGATGATGCGATCGATGGCGCGATCGGTGCCGCGAGCACGCACGCACGCGCGCACTCAACCACCACCGCCGCCATCACCACCCCTGCGCGTGGAGAAAGAAAAAACCCGCGCGCCCGCTTCGGTCGGCGACATCTCGCCGACGCCTCGGGCCGGGGGCGGGCGAGCTGACCGCGGGAAGAAAGAAGTCTCGCTCGTGCGCGCGGGAACGAATGAATGAATAAATGAATGGACGAATGAATGAACGAATGAATGAAATGCATGAAATGAGCCAAACACGTGAAATGAAGGCCCAGGCCACCACGAAAGCCGCGCGTGAAGGCCTCGTACTTTCGGGCGAGCTAGCTAGCTAGCTGCCCGACCCGGAAGTCTTGGCCGCGCGCGGCGGGAAGTCTGGGACTCGCGTTCTTTCCATCCCTTTCCACCCACCGCGACTACAGGCAGCCGCGCCTCCAGCACGTCGCGGTATCCTTGGAGCAGCCGCGGCCGCCGGAGACATCATCGCAGCCGCGCGAGTTCGGGCAGCAGACCCGAACGCGGCGAGGTTGCTTTTGCTTGCTTGCGTGCTTGCTTGCTTGCTTGCTTGCTTGCTTGCTTGCGATCGGAGCGGAGCGGCGCTGCGCTGAGCTGTGCTGCGCTTGGAACGCGCGGGTGGTGCTGCGAGAGGCGGAAGCAGGCAGGCAGGCAGCCCCTCTCTCCCTACAGACTGTGGTTGTTACCTGGCGAGGGCGCGGTTCTTGCAAGGCAGAGACGAGACGAGACGAGACGAGACAGCGAGGCGGCTCCGCGCGGCGCCGGCAGAACAGAATAGAATCTGCGGAGCCAGCCCCGTACGCGCGCAGCGAGCGAGCTGGCGACGCGGACTCGAGCCAGGGCAGCAGGCAGGCAGGCAGGCAGGCTGGTCGTCGCCCGTTCGTGCGGCGGCAGAACCCGAGCCCGCGGGGAAGCCCCTCGCGCGCGGTGGCTGTGACTGTGAGGTCGAGTGGGAGCAAGCAATCACAGCGACTGGACTCCCTCCCGCCGCGCAGACGCTCGAGCAGCACAGGCACGCGAGCAGCACTCGGGAGCAGCCAGCGAGCTAGCTAGCCAGCTAAATTAGCCAGCCAGCCAGCCAGCCAGCCAGCCAGCCACGAGCGCAGGCAAAATGCTGCAGCGTCTTCAGCAAATGACGCTGGGACTCGGCGCCCGCGAAGAGGCCGAGCGACAGGAACACGACAAGATGCCCAAGCCACCACTCAAGGTCTCCATCATTGGGTCTGGAAACTGGGGCTGCACCGCGGGCATCCTCGTGGCAGAAAATTGCGCCGAAAAACCCAAGCTTTTTAAGGAGGAGGTCCTTATGTGGGTGCACGAGGAGGAGGTCGAGGGCCGCAAGCTCACAGAGATCATGAACACGGACCATGAAAACGTCAAGTATCTTCCGGGCGTCAAGCTCCCCAAGAACATCGTGGCCGAACCTGACCTGGCCACCGCCTGCAAGGGCGCTGACGTGCTCATCTTTGTTGTCCCGCATCAGTTCCTCGACGGACTTCTTCCGACCATCAAGGAGAACATGGCCAAAAACGCAATCGCCATCTCCCTCATCAAGGGCATCGACTTTGACGAGTCTGGCGTCGTCCTCGTTTCGGACGTCATCCGAAAGGGCCTCGGCATCGAGGTCTCGGCGCTCATGGGCGCAAATGTAGCGTCCGAAATTGCCGATGGCGACTTTGCAGAGGCCACCATCGGCGGCCCGGCCGGCCATGCGCGCGTGCTGCAAGAAGTCTTTCACCGCCCTAAGTTTCACGTTACCACCGTCCGCGACTCGGATGCCGTCGAGCTTTGCGGCGCTTTGAAAAATATTGTCGCCCTTGGCGCTGGCTTCTGCGACGGTCTCGGTTATGGCAATAACGCCAAGGCGGCCATCATCCGCATTGGTCTCTTGGAGATTGGACGCTTTATCGAGCTGCGCAGCGGCGAGTTCCCCACGGAAATTCTCTTGCAGTCGTGCGGCGCCGCCGATCTCATCACGACTTGCTATGGAGGCCGCAACCGCAAGTGCGCCGAGGCTTTCGTGGCTGGAAGCAAGAGCTGGGAGGAAATTGAGGCTGATCTTCTCGGCGGACAAAAGCTCCAGGGTACGCTCACTTGCGCCGAGGTCTTCAAGGTCCTCGCTGCAGAGTTTCCCAAGGGCAATGCTGATGACCACTTTCCCCTCTTTTGCAACATTCACCGCATTGCCTTTGAGGGCGCAAAACCGGAGACGATCTTTGACGGCCTTTCCAAGTCTGAAAAAATGCTCGAGGAACCTGGCGTGCCTCTCGCGCGCTCAATGCTGTGAGATACATGAAGAGGAAACCAATGCAATGAAGCAAGCACGCCAAGCAAGCAAGCAACCAGACAAGCACTTTTTTGCTCCAATTCCGCATCAAATTGCATCCTCCTGCCTGCGTGTGGCCAATTCAACAGAGCCCACGACCCAGGTTTTTGCTCGCCAAGAAACCACAAACGTGCAGAACGAGCGTCACACCTTCAAAAACGGCACGGCCTTTTTACGTAAAGGCAGTTCCTTTCTTTTGTACTACTTGATCAAACATAACCAATCCTTTTGCGAAAATACATCTCGTTGTAGAATTCACGTATAGTGTAAATTCGTTCCCTTGTCTTCCTCTTGTCGTTGACCGCGAGCCAGTCCTGGCACACCTCCCCCCTCCCCTGCCGGCTGATGCTTCCAGGGAGACGCCGATGTGATGACATCATCATACCGACCATCTCGACTTGTCCGTCCAAAGGCGAGCCCAGTTCTTGATTAGCGAGCGTGACCAGCACACGAGGCCAAACCCTTGAGGACTCGGGCGCGGCCAAAGAGCAATCCACCAGGCCCCGACGCTGCTGTAGGTAGACAGACAGACGCCGAGACAAGCTGCCAGCCAGGGCGCTCGGTCGAGGTCCAAAGAACAAGCCATGGCGGACTCACAGACAAAGCCAGGCGATGAGGTTACTCTTCTCGGCATGGAGCAATCTGCCTACACGGGCAAGGCTCACGCGTACCTTCGCTACAAAGGCGTCCCGTTGCGTCTCGTGACGGCGAGTGCCGACGTTTACCGCAAGGTGATTCTCCCTCATGTTGGTTGGGCCGTCGTACCGGTCGTTCTTGATGTGGACGGCACGGTCGTGCAAGATACCACTGTCATAATCGACCACTTTGAGCGCAAGCTTGGAGGAGATCGCCCCGTGATTCCTGCAACGCCCCGTCAACGCCTCGTGTCGAGCATCTTGGAAACTTTTGGCGACCAATGGCTCATTATGGCAGGCATGCATTACCGATGGAGCTTTCCTGAGCAACTTGATTATCTCGCGCATGAATGGGATCGTGCTGGCCAACCCGCGCGACATGCCAAGTCCTCTCCGCAGGACGCTGTTGCACGGATCAAGCTGGCCAGAAGGAACATGACACAGTTTTCCGGCATGCTTCCAGGTCTCGGCGTCTCGCCAGAAACGATTCCTGGCATCGAAGCGACCTACAAGTTCTTTCTTGAGGCCATGACCACACATTTGCAGCAGCACCGCTATCTTCTCGGAGACGCTCCCTGCGCTGGAGACTTTGGTCTCATCACCTTTTTATACGCGCACCTCTATCGCGATCCCGTGCCTGGGAAAATGATGAAGGAAAGTTTTCCTGCAGTCGCAGAGTATGTGGAGCGGGTTCGGGGCTTCGCACACCCGGGTCCGGAGCAGTCGCACACCTTCGATGAGACGTCGCGCAAATTTTCATCCGAACCTGTTGGTGCCGCTGGCTTTTTGTCCGATGATCAGATTCCGCGCACACTCATGCCAATCTTACGCTTGTTCTGTTCAGATCACCTGCCGATCCTTCTCAATACGGTCGATGCGCTCAAGAGGTACATTGCTGAACATCCCGACAAACTTTCCGCAGAGCTCCCTCGAGGCCTCGGATCTGCCCACTTTCAGATTGGGGGCCACAGCGGCTCCCGCGCCGTCCAGTCCTTCGACGCATGGAAGTTCCAGCGCATTGTCGATGTGGCACGTGCGGACCCATCATGTCGCACATTCTTATCGGAGATTGGGCCGCATGCGCTCGCCATTGCGGATGTCGATCTTTCGAAATGCCGTTTGGTCAAGCCCCCCGGGCCCAACCGCAAATCTACTCTCTACCTCGAAAAGTATGTCTCTTCTTCGATGTGAACAATCAAGACCAGCAGATTTACCTTCGTATACCACATCAAACCCAAAAGGTTTATCTTTCTCATTATTTCTTTTTCATTGATCCCTGCACTTTCCCCGTCACGATTGATGCTGGACGCTGTTGACAAGTGATTGGTTGTCACAACTTGCGCACGAGCATAGACCTGCTGATCAACGAATGAAATCAGCATTCTCAGCATCTATACTTTTTTGTCTCCCTATCATAACCGCATTGACGGCATCCATCAGGAAAACTGGTTGTTTCCGAGCCTCAGCTTCTCTCCGTATCAATGACCCCCAACAAAGGCTTCGAGCGTGGGACCCGTGCCGGCCGCCCGAATCCATTTTTCCAGGATTTTTGCACGGGCCCGCCGACCGTACGCACTCCCTGTCCTGGACAAAGCTGTCCTTCCCGACCTCTTGCGCGTGTCTGCCCGCGCGATCTGCAGCCTGCCGCCCCTGCAGCCTGCCGCGGCCGCTCCCATCCCCTCCCTCCCCCTCCTCGCGTTGCGCGTCGCACTGCTTCTCCGCATGGCGGCATGCGGATGTGAAGGGGCGCGTGCCAGCCATTACGAGCGATCCCTAACAGCAAGCCAGCCAGCCAGCAAGCAAGCAAGCAAGCAAGCAAGCAAGCAAGGAAGCAAGCAAGCAAGCAAGCAAGCAAGGAAGCAAGAAGCAAGCAAGCGTGAGTCCCACTTGCGGGCGCGCATAAAGCCCTTGCCTGCACGCGCCGCAAGTGGCGCAAAGCGCGACGTGGCACTAGCGCCTCGTGAGTTGGAGTATAGCACAGTATACATACAATAGTAGCACGCACGACGGGAGCTCCTGGTTGCACAACTCCGCTCGCTCGCGGCAGAGTCCGAAGCCCCGCGTCGCGACGGCGCGCGAGGCTCGAACGCGGGCCAGCGCGCAGCGCCGGGGCCCTCGGCTCGGCAGAAAGCGGCGCCGCGTGGCGGAAAGCGGCTGCGGCGCGGCAGGCATCGGAGATCGGCTGCGCGCTCGTGCTCGTGCTCGTGCTCGTGCAGCAGAAGCTCGTGCAGCAGAAGCTCGTGCAGCAGAAGCTCGAGCTGAGAGGCTGCCGGCCGCGGTGAAGCATGGCGAGCTGGAGACCCGGAGGAACCCGGTCGTTGAGCAGGGCCGAGGCGCGCAGCGTCGTGCAGCGCGGGCTCGAGGACGCCGACGGCGTCGGGCAGACCATGATGCGCGAGCGCAGGGTCGAGCGGCGCAAAGAGGTCGAGCAACAAAGCGCCCACCAAAGGAGACGCGAGGAGCGGCGGCGCGAAACGGAGCGCCTGCGCAGAGAAGCGGACGAACTGCTGAGGAGAGACGAGCTCAGCGAGAGCAGCAGCGACTCGCTGGGGGATGACTTCTCGAGTACCTCTGGCAGCAGCACACTTACGGACGATGACGAGGAAGAAGACGGGCTTGCGGCTGGCCAGGATTTTGAGATCGTCGAGGCAGAAGATGCCCAGCTGAGCGACCCTAGCGAAGAGGATGACGCTTTTGAATTTAGCAGTGACGAGGGCGACCCTGATAAGATCGATGAAGACGACGAGGTCGCCGTGACACTGGTCGAAATCCAGACGCAGATCTCGGCACCTTCGAGAGGGAGACGATCCGAGAGCGAGTCTTCACAAAGGTCTCGATCTGCGAGCGCAGCCGACCTCCGTGAGCGCGCGGCTCTCGAGTTCCAGCCGATCTTCAGTCCAAAGGTCGGCAAAAATACGCGGAGTAGTAGCAGAACCCGTCGCCATCGCTCTCGCCATCATCGTCGTTCCCGAGGAGATAGTGACAGCAGCGACAGCGACAACGAAAGTAGTAGCCAAAGTAGCGAAAGCGATAGTGACGATAGCTTCCCCCTGCGGAAAAGAAGGAGCCACACGAATACACGAACTCGTCATTCGACGCAGAAATTGGACAAGCTTGTTCAGAGTCCAAAATCCTCGCGAAGTAGAGCCAGCAGCCACAAGAGTCACAAGAGTCACAAGAGCTCCGCTAGCAAACGCGCTGGCCGCGCGCATGAACGGAAAGGAAAACTGCTGGACGACGCGCGCGTTGTAAGATCGCGACGGTCCTCAAGTGTAGCAGCACGCTCCCATCGCTCTGGGAAGACTGAAAAGCGGCATTCTGAAAAGAATCATCGTCGCAACAACAAAGAAGAGCGTCGCAAGTCTCTTGGGCATGGCAAGAGCAAGAAAGGCGCATCAAGCAAGCACAGCAAGGATAAATCCAAGTCTCGGAAGCGGAAACGGTCGAGTCGGCGTTCAGGTCGTGGTGGTGGTGGCCTGCTGCAGAGCTGTGGAACATTCTTGCTTCGAACGGGCTTACTTGCGATCGTCTTCACGGTTGGGTACCGCAAGCTACTCGGTGCCGGTGAACCTGACAGCGTACTAAGCGATTCCGTGCCATGGCCACACGGAACTTTCACCTTTGCGCCGTATCGAAGCTGGGCCCCTGCCGAAACGGTTTTGAGCCCTGACGTTGCGCTAATGGACGCGGCTACCAGCTTCGTACCAGCTGCCCCCTTTGACGCACCGATGCAATCTCCTGGCGCCGAGTCTTTCAAGCACGGGGCGATGGCAGTGGACGCCACGGGGTCTCGCGCCGTGGTTGCCGGAAACGGTATCTTGGCAGGATACACGACCGAGACGCTGCGCAGCGTGTGGAGCGCGCCCCTTCTCGAAGCAGATCGTCCACGAGCCATGTCACATATCCGCCTGCATGGAGATATGGTGCTCTACCCTGGCAGCTGCCATTCCGTGGACTCCTTTCGAGTTGCGGATGGCGTGCCCGGGTGGAGTCTTTCTCTACCAGAAGGTGTGGATGCCTGCCGGATCGTCGACATTGCGCCAGCCGTTGGCGGCAAGTGTCACGTTGCGCTGACTCTTGACGGCGACCTCGTGGGCATTGACCCCTCCACGGGCACTATTTGTGCTCCTCGCCGTAAGCTCGCGTGTCCTAGTGGAACTGACTGCGTACACTCGCGCCGCCTTGCCACCCTTGGACGAAACATTTACATCAAATCAAACACCATTCTCGACCCGTCCTCACAGACCGGGTCCGATGCGGTGTACCTGGTGCGTCTCATTGACGCTGATGCAGACCTTTACCAGCCTTTCATGTTCAGAGTGTCCAAGGCCAAAGCACTTCCCAAGGGAACTACGCAAGCTTCCGGCCCAGCGCTCGTTCTTGCTGCCCTTGACGGTCAGCAAGTCGTCACGCTGCACGGTTGCCACGCGTATGGGTTTCATGCAGACGGTCTCCAAGACCTGTGGTCTCTTGATCTCTGTGGACCGGAATACCGCCCTCTTCGTTACGTGGAAAGCAGTTCGGACGGCGCTGAGATTGTCATTACAGACGATAACAGAATGCACCGTCTCATTCTCTCGCCGCGAGGACGAGCTCCAGAGCTTTCTTGGTCCGCCGACTTTCGCGGACTCTTCCCGCGCTTGCACAGACTCGAGGAGGCCCGCGTTCTGTCCGCACCCATCATCCGCGACAATGGAATTCTTGTTCGCATCGGCACCTCGCGCGGATCGGCGCGCGTGCCCATTCAAGCTGGCCTCGCTTTGATAGACAAGGGAACCGGTGTTGTGCGCTGGTTCACCGCTTCGACGCAGCTTTCTCGCGGCAATCTCGCGGTTGACGTTGGGGGCGGCGTGCTTTCCTTTGCTGACGGGACCCATCAAGAGGCCGAGGATCTCGTCGGTGTAGACTTGCTCAACGATGGTTTTGGCCGGCGTGCTGCTAGCGCACGTTCCGGAATTCAGCGTCTAACGTGCTCTGACTGGAATGTCGCCGAGTCTGAGATCACGGATCTCGCGCGGGCCCGTGTCAGTCTAGCAGAGTCTTGCTCGAATGCTGGATGGCTCGGTCGCAGCATGAAGAACGAGCCTGCAGCCAAGGTTAATGCGGCCCTTGCCACAGTCCTTACGTCTCAGGCTGCCCGCGCAGCCGAGCATACGGGGAGCGCACAAAAGGCTTCGAATTTGAACTCTGCAGCCGAGCAGGCGCGTTTGACCTCTGATGGTCTCCTCGGACTCAACGATCCTCGTAGAATCGCCGGCATCCTGCAACAAGCTGTGCATTGACAAATCTGATTTTGAGTGTGTATCCGGAGCGACAAAGAATGAGCGAACGGGCGCTTCTTTGCGACGAACGGGCGCTTCTTTGCGACGAACGGGCGCTCTGCGGCGGAAGACTCAAGTTTACATTCGAGTCCCGCACTGAGTACATTCAAATTTACAGAAACCTTTTTTGTTTTTTGTTGTTCTTCATGATTCAATATAGGCCGCCGAGGAGGCCACCTTGTCACTCACAGTCGAATTGTTGCTCTGCTTCGTCGCATTGGTGCTTCGCGATGCTGCTGTATGGAAACGTTCAATTTCGCGCTGCGTCTCGCAGTACTTTGTCCATGCATTCCCGTTTGCAGGGTCTGCAGCGCAAAAGCGAGCAAAGAGGTCCATCAACATAAGCTCGATTTGCTGGATCTTGAGCTCCGAAAAGCAGCGTGTTGGTAGCGGATACTTGGCGCCAAAGTGCACTGCACCGGTCTCACCAACGTCCCCAGCATCTTCTTCCACCAAGTCGAGCAATTCGAGACTGTTCATATTTCTCTTTTGACTACCGCTCGCGTCGGTACCGTCGGGCGCAACCTTGAGCGAATCTAAACGCCCTCGTCGCAACGAAGAAAAGCGTCGTCCACTCTCTGTGAAGGGAGACTGAGTCTGCCGTTTCATGAATGAACGGACGTTGTCGCTCTCAATCATCGCCTTGCATGTGGTTACGGCACCACTCTCCGCGTTGATCTCATACGGAGCCCCTGGACTGACAAATTTTTCGAAAATTCGGATCGCTTCGCGCACCTTCATTTGTAGAAATGCCTCCCCAGCAGCGCTCAAGGTCACTGTGGCAACCTCACCCACTGTTGAGCTGGAGACCTGGGTTCCACGGGAATTGTCACTGTTTTGCGCTGCAGAAAACGACATATTGCGGTCATCAAAGTTAGCCTCAAAGGCGCTCACTTCCCGGATGAAGAGCAACATTTCCACGCACAGCTCCGCTTTGAAAAAGGGTAAAAGCAACGCGTACCCTTCGCTCGAGTTGATAAAGCCCTCAAGTAGGTCAAACTCAGACATCTGACGACTGTCCCCGAGAATGTTGTTTGTTATATGAAGATCACGCCAGTTCCTCCATACATAGAAGAGAGGCTGGAAACAAATATCGTACATGAACCACGCCCCTGCAATCACATACAGAGCATGTTCCGGCATTCTGTTAACCCACCCAAGGCGAGACGCCATCACAGCTATGGAAGTTAGCGTTGCGAAGACAATGATTCGAACGTTCGTCCGCTTCACCAGACGTTTCACTCCAAGATGATCTCCTTCCTTTGACACAACGCCGAACTCATACGAGATTCCGATACCAATGGCGACGCAGATTGACGAGTACAAACCTCCCACGAGAAAGTACCCGACAACGAGATATATTGGCGACCATTGTGTCTCCATGCATTCAAACATGGTGAGCCAAGGTGACCCATCAGGATGTGGTTCGATGAGGAGCAAGATTGTCGTAAGAGAACCGATCGCTCCCAGCGTTTCCGCAATCTGTAAATATCGTACGTATTTCGGGATGTCCGCCAGATAACAGCGAGCGAATCGCTGGAACAGATTGGGTTGAACAATCGTTCCCATGTTGTCGTCCTCCGAATGCGATGAGACGTTTGCACCATAGCGAAAGCACAGGTAAAAGTGCGAATACAGCTGTATAAATGGACGTAAGATAAACAGCGCACAAGTTGTTGAAATGACCTCGTAGGATCGACATGATGCAAAAGCAACATTGCACAGCGCCAACACTTTTGCGGAATTTTGGATCGAAATCGGAATAACAATACGAATCGCTTCTCGCACCCCTCGCACTTTGATGAAACGAATGTGTCGCCACTTGTAGAGCAGAAATAAGGGAAGAATGTGTAAAATAAAGACGCCAAGGTAAAGGAATATACCAGCATACCTATCGTTCGCGAGGAATGTCTGCATGGTAGCCTGTTGAGACCTTTCGCTCTCGCTGCCAGTCCTTCACGTGTGCCTCAACGTGCCAGCTCGGCTAGATGCTCCTACTTGTGCGTCGTGCCTTCTCCTTAAAGAAAGTCAGACTGTCTGCTGACCTCTCCGGCCCCTTCTTCACGAGTCCAGGAACTGAGAGCGCCACTCGGTGTAAGACCGGCGGCAAGGAGTGGCCAGCGCAGGCGACCCTCGCGCCGGCGGGCCGTGCAGACGGCGCGCGGAGCGATTACAGCTCCTGCTGCTCGTCCAGCAGGCCGCTCGGGCAGCGCGGCACTCCTGGGAAATGAAATAATGAATGAATCGTGCGCGCATGAACACATTCATTTGCATGCTCGGACTCGAGAGGTAACGCAACGCACATGTGGCCGGCCACCTTTCTGGCTCTTAAAACAAAACAGATCACTCAGCAGTAGCCTACAACGAATACTAGAAGGGTGTAAGGGAAGCATAAATAACGAGCAACTTACACCCTGTGATGTCAGTCAGACGCGCACACCATACTGGTCTTGAGTAAGCCTTGGTCACGGGTGTGGGCGGGGGTGCTCGAAACAGCTCGGTGGATCAGCTCACCGATACCGCAGTGATCCAGGCAACGCTGTCTCAATGAGCGGGCTCACAGTAAAGTCGAATTTTTGGGCGAGGAATACAAAGACGGAGACGCCAAGTTCAAAGTTCAAAGAGTCCAATCAAACTAACTTGACAGTGAGTTCCCGAAGTCGGGTCCGATAAGTCTCGCGGCACTGGCAGAATGACTTCGTAACGGCTATCTGCCGAGTCGTCACTGCAAAAAGCACGTGCAAGATACACAAGATAAATGAGCTTGGCGCAAAGCCGCGAGCTGGGCGCAGCGCACAGCGGCTGCGCGCGTAGCCATCACAGAGCAAGCGGACGAAACGATGCAGTTGAGCCGGGCGCACTCCGTCCGTGCGTCGATCCTGCCGGACCGCCCTGCTCTTCTCAAAGCAGACAACTCCAGAGGCAGCGCTCTTCGCGACGTGGACGACGTGAACGACGTGGACGACGTGGACGACGTGGACGACGTGGACAGCGAGAGTCATAGTGGAAGCGAAGACGAGTCCGTGAATACAGGTCGTACGGGTCGTTCAAGGGACACTGAAACAGAGAGCACTTGGCTCTGTGCTCTGTGCACGAAAACGAATTCTGTCAGCGTGAGCGCATGCGTTGTATGTAAGCGAGCGAGAGGCTTCATGCCAAGCACAGCAACTTTGCCCTTCCACCCACCTTGCAAGACGGTGGTGGGTGCAAATCGTTTCTTGGACCGCAAACAAATAAAGGCGCTCCTCGAGGTTGGCGTGGACCCCAACAGCGTGGACTCTGAAGGTTGGGCCGGTTTGCACTGGGCCGCAGCTCTGGGACGACTTGATCTTGCAGACTTATATTTGGAGCATGGGGCTGACGTTAACGTACAGCGGCAAGACGGCTACGCGCCGCTCCACATAGCATGCGAAATCGGCGACGAAGAAACAACTCTTTATCTTTTGCAGCATGGCGCCAAGCCAGAGCTGCAAACACGGTACGACCAATTCACACCTCTTCATCTGGCGTGTCGCGAGGGTCACCGTCGATGTGTCGAGGCGTTGGGTCTTGCAGGTGCCAATCTCAATGCGCAGAGTCCAGTATCAGGATTCACTCCGCTCATGGTTGCAGCGATCGGAGGCCATGAGGGTTGCGTCCTATCGCTTCTGCTTGTGTCGCGCGACACGCTTCGCATGTGTCAGAACTTGCCTCCGCTTGATGTAAATATTTGCGATAACGACGGCTTTGGAGCGCTTGACTTGGCCGTTCTTCGCGGACATGACAATGTCATCGAGACGCTGCAGGTCCAGTTTGCCGCTTCCAACCTCTCGAACTTTACCTCCTCATGAGACTTGGCCCAACAGCGCGCCCGTGCCATCTCTGCGTCTTTATTCAAAGTTTTAGATGTGATAAGACTGACTTTGCAGAGATCGTTTTTCTTTGATAATTTTACGATACTTTTCTAATTTCCTTTTTTATTTTTTGTGTGAGTGTGTGGTGGAGTTTCCCGGTAGTAATTTGATTTTCACTCTCGTTAAACACTTTTCCCAAACGAGGGCTAGCTAGCTACCAATGCGATTATATCAAGGCAAGACACCGCAAAAAGAGGGAGCGAGTTGGGCCGACAAGCCAACCCGCAGCTTGTCTCGCAGCACATTAGCAGTTCTCTAGAAGATTTACCGCCCATCCCCCTTTTCCCTCCTCGGCCCCTCACTCGCTGGCTGGCTTGCTTGCTTGCTTGCTTGCTCGTGGCAGCGGTATGGGCAGGTCGCTCGTAAATTGTACACAGACGAGTCGGATCGGAACATTTAGCCTCGGAAGGGGCGACCGCCAGGGCCACCGGATGGACCAGTGCTACCGCTGCGACCCTTGGGGGCGCCAGCGCCGTGAGTGTTCATCGCGACGTTGTGCTCCATGTATTCCTTGAGCAGGTTCGCTCCCAGGCATTTCTGCACTTGGGTGCGAAGGTGCTCCAGAACGTCCTTGTCCCGCGAGCGGAACCACATCTCCAGACGGTACGTGGGGCGGTTGCTCTTGCTCTTGTCCACAACGCGGACGCCGCAAATTTCGTCGCCGTTATCGATCGTCTCGCCCACGAGTCCGAGCAATAGTTTTTCCCACGCATTGTCGAGCTGCGCAGGGGCCATGGTCTGGCGGCAAAAGAACTCGCCGCCGTACATATTGGCCTTGTCCTCCCACTCGGGCCTGATACCGCCCTTGAACATGCTGAAGCCGTCAATCTCCCTGTCGACGAACTTCTTGTGGCCAGACTGTGGCGTGTAGAATACCTCGCTGGGCTGCGGCAGGTTGTTCTTGAACCGCCAAAAGTCCTCGACGGTCTCGAACTCGCCGAGCTGGAACATCTTCGACCCATAGTCGCTCCCGGTCCCGCCCTTGCGGTGCTCCCAGAACGCCCACGTGTTCTGGAGCGGGTGGAGCCCCTTGGCCGCCAGTGCGTCCGCCATCCTGCTCGCCTTTCCCTCCACAAACTCTCCCGCGCGCACGGGCGACCTAACGAACGAACGAACGAACGAACGAACGAACGAACGAACGACCACGCGGAGTCCTTGAGCACCGCCACACGTTCCCGCTCTGCCCCGCGCTTTCCCGCAAGCCCAGCCAGCGAGCAAGCAAGCAGCGCTCCCGCCGCAGGTCTCCTCGATCGATCGTGATCTGCGGCTCCGGAGAGGCCTCGCAAACCTAACCGCCGCCGCCGTCAGCCACTCGTGCGCGCGAACCTAACCGGGCCGCGGCCCGACCCTTAATCAAGCGGACCGGGACCGGGCGTGGCTGGAAAGCGGGACCGAAGATGACCGTTCGGCGTCGCGAGCAGAAAGGAGGAGAAGGGGGGTGGGCTCTGCTCGAGTCGGGCTCTCGCGATGCGTGCGTGCGTGCGTGCGTGCGTGCGTGCGTGCGTACGAGCGTGCGTTTGAGAGGAAGGAAAAGGAGAGGATGAGATGGAGAGGATTGGTTCGAGAGCTTGAAGAGCGGCTTGAAAGTGAGTTGCGTGAGGAGAAATAGAGGCGGAAAGCGGAGGAGGACTGATACGTGAGCGCAGCAACCTGGAAACAAATGAGTCACTGGCATGTCGATGAATAGACTAATGGAATTATGATAATTGACAATTAAGGAACCAACCAACGTGTAAAACAAAAAAGAAACTGTTGCCATTGTGAGGAAACGATAACCTGGGCAGAACTTCTCGCTCAGGTCTCCGGGTTTCCGTGCAAAGTCTTCGTCTCCACCAAGAGAGACAGACTGTCTCTCTCTCTCTCTATTTCTCTATCTCTCTCCTCTCCGCGTACGTGCGACGGAAAGGTCAGAGGAGCAAACGCGCAGGCTGGGCGGGTGACGACGAAGCTTGCAGACGTAGCGAGGGCACAGTTTTCCTGAAACCAAGACACAATGCTTCTCAACGCAACGAAGCCTGGCCATCTCTCCGGCGGCGCGGCGAGGTTTGGGTCCCGTGCCGCGAAGAAAAACAAAGCGCGCAGGCCGCAGCGCGAAGAGTATGTCAAGTCGCGAGACTACACCGGTGCTATTGCGCTCTTGGAGTTCAATCAGCATGCCGACGACTTCGATGCTGAAAGCTGCATGTGGCTTGGGTATTGCGCGGCACACCTTGGGGACTACAAAAAGGCCTTGGAGGCCTTCCAGGACCTTCAGAGGCTTGGCGACACCGGCAAAGAGGTCCACCTGTACCTTGCCATCTGCATGTATTTTTTGCAAATGTACGACGAGGCTGAGGAAGAGGCTCTGCAAGGACCCACGTGCGGACTGCAGAACCGACTTCTCTTTCACATTGCGCACAAGCAGAATGACGAAAACAAACTCATGGTCTACCACCAAAAGCTTTCCGACACAAAGGAGGATCAGCTCAGTCTCGCCGCCATCCACTATCTACGCAACCACTACCAAGAGGCCACCGATATCTACAAACAGCTCTTGCTGCAGCACCGTGATGATCTCGCACTCAATGTCTACGTAGCAATGTGCTACTACAAGCTCGACTACTATGATGTCTCGCTCGAAATTCTTGCCGTGTATCTGCAAAGCCATCCGGATAGTGTCATCGCCATCAACCTCAAAGCATGCAACCACTTTCGGCTGTACAACGGCAAGGCTGCTGAGGCCGAGCTCAAGGCCCTCAACGAACAAGGTCACTCCCTGCACGACAACGATCTCATCCGCCACAACCTCGTCGTCTTTCGCAACGGTGAAAATGCCCTCAAAGTACTCCCGGCGCTTGTTGACTTTCTGCCGGAAGCGCGTCTCAATCTCGTCATCTATCACCTTCGCAACGACGACATCGAGGAGGCTTTTGAGCTAATGAAAGATATCGAGCCCGGAACGCCCCAAGAGTATATTCTCAAGGGTGTCGTTAATGCTGCAGTTGGTCAGGCCAAAGGTTCGCGCGAGCATCTCAAAATGGCGCAACAGTTTTTCCAACTTGTGGGGGCCAGCGCCTCCGAGTGCGACACCATCCCCGGTCGCCAGTGCATGGCCAGCTGCTTCTTCCTTCTCAAGCAATTCGAGGATGTCAACATTTACCTCAACTCTATCAAGGCGTACCTCTACAACGACGATGACTTCAACTACAACTACGGTATCTCGCTGACCAATACGGGTCAGTACCGCGAGGCCGAAGAAACCCTTCAGCTTGTTCAGGACGAAAAGATTCGATGCTCGTTCGAGTTCCTCTCGCATCTCGCCCGCGCTCAGATCCGCGGCTGCGGCCGTGCCGAGCAGGCCTGGGAACTTTATTTGAAGATGGAGACCAGCACGGATTCCTTTGCTCTGCTCGAGCTCATTGCAAACGACTGCTACAAAGTCGGCGAGTTTTACTTTGCAGCAAAGGCCGCCTCGACGCTCTTTCGTCTCGAGGGGGACGCCCACACCATGTGGTGGGAAGCGCTTCGCGGTGCAGCGTGCGGCGTGTTGGCCAAGGTAGTTGCCGGAGAATACGAGCCCAAGCTTCTTGGCGAGGTTGTCAAGATGCTCAAGAACATCTCCAACCCTCAGGTCGAGTACATTGTTCGTGTCATTAACAAGTACGCCAAGGAGAACCGTATCGATCTCACCTGCAGCTAGATGCCTTCGTATACAATCAAAGCTTTTCTAAAGAATTGTCCCTCTTTCGATTCTTATACTTTCCAGGAAGAAAAGAGGGAGGAAGGGGGGAAAGTATACGTACTCACGTTCTTTTGGTCTAGTGGGCAAGTGATAAGTGAGCGTATGTCGAAATATGAGGTAAGAGTATGTTCCGCAACCAAATGAATTGAAGAGGATGTGCAGACGTACGCACAAAAACCTTTTCTCTCCTCTCTCTCTCACTCTCGCTCGCTCGCTCGCTCACTCACTGTCGACACACCATTTTGCAAAACCAAAACTAAAATAATGCATGTTCCTCTACTCAAGACCACGGGGCATCTCCTGTAGATTGATTGCTTGGCGCACGTTATCCAGATGCGCAGAAAGCGATTCGACAAAAGTTGTCAGGTACATCATCATCCAATGGGAAAATTCCGCATCGTGATCCCCCTTGTGGTTGTGCGCAAGCTCATGGCCGAAGACGCCGAACCAGTCGATCACGGCCGCTGGGGGCAGCACAAAGCGCGGCTGCATATCTGAGCCTACCAGCGTGTGAACGTCCCATTGCGAGACTTCTAATTGCCTCAAAAAGACATAGAAATTGAAATACAGCGCCCCGCCACGGTTAAATGCTGCAGTTTGACCCTCGAAATGATAGTACAAGTGGCAAATCGATGCACTCCGCAAGCCGAATACATGCTTTGAAATCCCCAAGAGCAGCTGCGCAAATGCAGTTGCCTCTACACTCCGCAATTGATAAATCTTTGGGTCCCCAGCGCCATTCTCGACGTAGCAGTCCATGCCTGCAAACTGTATTGGCACGCGTACGAGATTGTGCTCGTGAAGGTCGTCCAGCATCGGCGCCATTACGCGCTGTCCTGCCTCCGACTGAATTACGGGCGCTCCACCTCCAGGACTGCATCGATTCAGTCCCGATTGCAAGGCTTGCATGCGAAAGTCCCGATTCACTAGAGGGTCGGCCTGGCCCGAACCCCCTCCCGGCTGCAGTTGCTGTTGTTGTGCACCTTGCGCCTGCGCCTGCGCCCTAGTTTGAGCCTGAGCTTGCGCGTTACCACTTGCAGAACCGCCAGTAGTTCCTGATTCCGAGTTGGGTGAGGACATCATGGATTGCAGCGTTTTAGCATCGATGCCTGATGCCGCGGCTGCCTTGGCTAAACTTGCAGCGTTGGCGGCATTGGCCTTTGGCATGACCGATGAGAGCAAACCGCGAAGCGATCGGCGTTTCTGCAACGCTGCAGGCGGCGAAGGCCCTGACGGCGTTGGCGGCGCAGGTGTTGGTGCTGGCGTGGTGACTTGCTTTGGAGCGGCAGCCGACTCTGCGCCAGTCCCAGTCTTTGCGCCTTCAGACGTCGCCGAAGTCAGGTTTTCCTTTTTGGACAAAGGTGTCTTGCTGTCCGCAGCAGACCCATTCTCGAGATTTGAAGACTTTGCAGCTTGGGATTCAGCAGCAGTGGGAGCAGCAGCAGGAGCAGCAGCGGAAACTGCCGAAGATGAGATACCGGCCGCAGCTTGCGTCGCAGCAGCCGCGGCAGCAGCAACTGCGATGGCTGGATTATTCATCTTTCGCGCCACAGGAAAGCCTTGGTCACGCAACTGCTGGTCAGAGCTTTGGAGAATTGTACTCCAAAGAAGCTTGTCATTGAGCGTGCTTTTTCCCAGCAGGACGTCGCAGAGCTCCGCAGCGCATTCAGAAACCGAAGTCTTCGAGGTTACCAACAGCATTCGTCCACGACTACCATTCACCGCGTACGCTGTGCAGGATATCATTTTCTGCACATTATCGAGCATCAACGAACGCGCGATCCGCGGCACCTCGTACACAAAATGCTTGCTCTGGGTGTTGAATACCGAAAGCCATTTGTCCGCATCAGAAGTAAAGTCAGACCTGCGTCGCTTGAAGAAAAACAGCTGCACACGCCGTCTGATCTTGCTCTCAAGCTCTTGCGTAGTTTGCGTTACAGAGTACGGCGTACTGAATTGCGTTCGCACTGCGACCGCAGACGACAGCGTCTGGCTTCCGAGCTTGTGGTATAGAGCTTCGAAAATGTCCTCGGGAGGCGCCACGAGCGGGTCAAAGATGCGATACATTACCGCGTGATCATTAATGTAGATCCGCCTCGGCGACTCCAAGTGGTACGTCACGCACTCCGTCTCACTTTCGATGATTTCTTCCTCACTTGGATTGCTTGACGGCTCGGAAAGGTCCATCTTCGAGTCTACACTTCGAACGCCAAGGAGACACTTTGCGCGCGACATGCGTCGCAAGGTAGAGGAGGAGATGGAAGCAAGCTCCACAGCGAGTACGCGCAGGACTTGGAGGTAACCGTCGGTGCCCACACGCTCGAGATGGCGTGCAGCCTGATCGCTATCAGACAAGAGGCTTGCCAATTCGTCCACGGTTGGCTCGTCCCGGACCCCGACAGCACGCAGAAACATGTTCGCCGCATCGGATTCGTAGCGGACATAGGGAAAAAGGCCTTCGTACTTGCCCCGTGCCTGTGCGCGCGGACGAAAGTAGATTGTGCCTGGTGCCACATAGCGAAAACTATCGGCAGTGGCTTGGTCCGTGTCACTGGATAGCGGCACAATGGCCCGCTTACTAAGCTCGTGAAGATGAGATCTCTGCATGGATGGCAAAAGACCGGCAACAAAGGCAAAGACGTCTGATGCCCGCTGAGGATCAGGTGGCGAGCGAGCAAGCGCCTGTGCAATTTCTTCTGAAGATGGATTCTCGCGCACACCAAGCAATCGCGCATACTTGATGGGCAAAAGGTTCTCATCCACGCATGGAGACGAAAGAAGCGCAACGCTTTGGTTGGTAAAGCATCGAAGCGGGTGGTAGAGCTTGCCATCCGTGCAGGGGACAAAGGCAACACGCACGCGTGTCGTGTACACGTTTCGAAACTCCTCAAAGTGCCTCACCAGGTACCAAAGCGCAGCTTGGCGAACTTCCTTATCTTGAATTGACGCTGCCCGCGTAAGCACGACGTCCAGGTCAGGATGCGCGCGAACACCAAGGTCTTTGAGCAAAAGCTGGGTGGCGTTACCGATTTTTTCGGCGTTTACGTCGAAAAAGGTACGCTGCGGACGACCTTGTTTCGCCTCGCTGTTGTCAGTGCCTTGTTCTTGACCTTGGCTTTGACCCTGCACTTGCGACAGACCAAAGGGGAGCCCCTCCTCAACAATAGCATACACCATCGGCACCTGAAGAGCTGCAATTTCTTTGGAAGCAAAGTGTAGGGTGGAACCACTAAAGGATTGCAGTGAAGGATGCGCACTTCCGTCGGCGCGGATCTCTACTTTGGGGAGAAAACACATTTTCCGCAGGCGCTTCATCTCGCTGTCATCGAGCTTGCCGCGCATCGACGCAATGTAGTGCAGAATTTCCTGGCGGTTCCAGCCCAATAAACCCTTGTTGAATTCCTCGAAAACGAAGGCGAGGTCAACATGCTGCTTCACTCCCAACATCTTGAGCAGGCGAATTACGGCAGCATCTCTCGGGACAGCGTCGTTCACGTGAAAGGTACCGTCTTCAAGCGCCTCACAGAGCGCAGCCACAGGGAGTGCCGAAAAGCCACCGGTGGCCTCAGCGCCGAGATAGGTCTTTGACGGGCGCATGAGCTGCCGCGAGCGTACTGGCATGCACTCGGCTTCCATGAGGGATGAAACAACGATGGTGTCGTCCCCATTCCGAATTTCGTTGTTGTACAGCGCAAAGGCGACAACTCGCAAAACGTTAGAAACGATGGCCAGGTTTTCTAGGCTGACCTTTTCGATTGAGCCCGCATCGCTTACGTTTGCGTCGTCCATGGTACTGCTTTCCAGAGGGGCCTTACGTGCTGTCTCGATGCAAGTCGCGCTCCAGTCTGACCAGGCAAGAGGTTTCAGCCATTGCGCAAGGACGCCGGAACGCAAGTCTGCGTCCTTGAATTCTTGCGAAATTGTAACGGGAAGAACGTTGCGCTTGGCCCTTGACGAGGCCCAGAAGGAGGCCTCTAGTCTTGCTGGCATTCCTTTTTCGCTAGACGAGTTGATGCGCTTGAGAAGCGTTGCACCCACGTAGAGTGAAAAGGATGACAACTTCGTGCCGTCATCCATGCGTGCGAGCTGCAAGAGCTTGGCATTTGGTACCGAGGTGGCCGTCTGAACTTGCGAGAGCGAGCTGATGACTTCTGCAGGACTAATGAGCGAAACTTGCTGGCAGCGAGAACACTCGAGTAAAACACGTACATTTTCAGCCACGCCGCCGGTGAGACTGGCCGTGACGCGACTAAAAAAACCTTGCGATCGCTCAGCTTCTTGTTGGCGACGAATCTCGCGCTTAAGCGATTCGACGGTGACAGCGATGCGGTTTCCGCACCAGTCGCAGAAGCACGTCACTCGATCAGCAGCAGCTTCCTCGCGGAGCTGACGCAGCGTCTGCTCACGCGCGAGAAGCCAGCGTAGCAGTTTGATGACTTCTGCATCGTCTTGCAGACTCCGAGCTTGCAATTCCAGTGCAAGATCACGGACATCAAGTTCCCGAAGAAGACGCCGGCGCTGAAGTTCTTGAACAAAGCGCTTGCACAAAGTAGCGAGAGACTCCTTTGTCGGCGCGTCCGTCTTTCTAGAATTCTGCGCTGCAGACCCGCCCTCCGAGGCCTCACTGCCCATAAAGGACGAAAAAAATCCGAGCGCGGACTTCGCCTGCTTGGCCAAGACATCGGCGACAGAAGATCGCGCGTTGGACGACTGTGCCTCGTCTCCGTGCCCAGGAAGTTCGGAGGGGAGATCTACAATTGAAGCGGCCTTGTATACGATCTCGTGGAGACCTGTGCGGTCTTTGATGCGCGCATGAGTAGCCCTTCGAAGTCCAGTCGTGGTCCACACTGGTGGCGCCTCGCTCATCGCGTTGTAAAATCCGGCAAGCACAATGTCACCAACCTGTTGAACCGGCGTGGTCTCCTTCATGGCAAAGGTTCCCATTGCGGAGAGAACGTCGATGCGCCGTTTCTGGGTAAGGTCAAGAGCTGAGCCATTGGTTTGGTTCTGCACAGCGTGGTCATCATCGTAAGCGCGAAAGAGTGACTCGAGTTTTCCGTGACGCAAAGCATTCGTTGACCCCGCTCCACTTGCAGCTCCTGCGGGTGACCCGGACGATGAGGCGGCGCTGGGACTGCCACGGGCAAATGCCGTGCTATCCTGCTTCGATCCAGTCTCCGGTGTGGCAGCAGCCGACCCCAGGTCTTTTGCTTGGTAGCACAAGTGCTCAAAGGTGAGACGCTGCAGAAAACCAGTTGCCCAAAGAAGAGCGCGGTTCCATGTCGCAAGCGTAATATCCGACAGATCCATCGAGTTTCGTTCCATGGTGGGCATAAAGGGAGCATTGCAGTGGCACTTGGAGCCTGTTGTTTGTTGCGTGATGCCAGAGCCAATGAAAAAATGACCTCCTCGTGCAGAAGCTGGAGAAAAGGACTCGAGAGCCTTCCAGGATGCCGCAGTTGCCGAGACCTGGAGGGCCTTGCCTGCGTCAAAGATGAGCTGAACGCCCACCTTGCGCGGGGGATTCTTCTTTGTGACGCGAAACATGGCAGCGCGGAATTTCTCATCAACGTGGACAGAAAATGAGGAGAGCACGCGCATCATTTCCACGACAATCGGTTTGGGACGGTCATGGTGCTGAATCGCATATCGAAGGGGTTCGGTCCGTGCGTCCTGGTAGTGAAACATGCTGCCCTGTGGCATTCGTGCCTGCGCGTCCGCTTTCATGGGAACGATGCTTTGCGAACTCTCACGACCCACTGACAAGGCAAGTCTTCCGTCATAGTAAACCTCGACGAGCTCGAGCGTCGTCGTAAAAGTAAGACAGCGGACGAGAAAATCGGCCATTTCCTTTGGCGAGGGCAATTTGGGACGAGGCGGGTCGTCTCGGACTGGCAGATCAAAGATTGTCCAGTTCTTTTCGACCATGTCAAACAGTACCTTGTCTTCCTCACAATCGTCGACCCGCGCTGCCGGCGGCGCGCCATGCGTGACAAAAAGGGCATCCTTTTTCCAGTGAAAGGAGAGAGCTTTGGCTCCTGATAGCACGGTTGGTTCATCCGAAAGACTGAACACGGAATAGAACCCAACGCCAAAGAAACCAACCTTGGTTTCATCTGGGTTTCCGTCAGCAATGCTTTTAATCCGCTTCCAGTCCTCGTCCCGGAAGACCATGCCATTGTTGCACAAACGGAGACCCGTAAAGCTAAGTTCTTCTTCCGATTTGGGCCTACGACGTGTCTGGGCCGACGATGTCTGTTGCTGCTGTTGCTGCTGTTGCTGCTGTTGCTGCTGCGATTGAGCTTGCGATTGGCTGCGATGCTGAGGCAAGTCATTTGCGCTTTCACGGGCGTTGACGGAACGAGAAGCGCATTCAGCCTCGGTGTCCTCACGGATGTCGCGGCCCTCCCAATATCCTGTACCAGAAAATCGGATCTGTAGCTCGGTGGCTTTGGCGTCGTTCGAGTTCTGCAGCAGCTCTCGAAATAAAGTCAGCTCTGTCGAATACCTCGCCAGGATCTTATCAATCAAGCCACGCTGGTTTACCGTCACGGCTTCCTCGAAGCTCGTGCTGCTGCTGCCCTGCACACGAGCCTTCATCGTGCTCTGTTCTGCGCCGGACTGCTCTGCGCGCACCGAAAATATAGCTCAAACAAGGTCTACGAAGGGTTCGTTCACTCGCGGCTTACGGTGTGCCCCACGATAGCGTGGGGGAAATAGCGGCAGGTCACGCACGCGCAGCGCGCAGACGCCGCGTTGAACCCTCTGGAGAGTGAGCGAGAGAGTGCTTGTCTGATGGGCTCCTTGCTTCGCCAGATTTTTATTATTATTCGACAGATGTATTCTGAAAACTCTAAAAGTTCTACAAGTTCTCAACGGATAAGGTTGACTACGGTTTGGTCTCTCTCTAGCGCTTGGGCTTCTTCTCGTTCATCATCATTCCATCATCATCATCACCTTCATCATCAATACCTAGCATCAGATAGTAGTGACGTCTCCTTCCTCTTTTGCTGTTAGGAATACAAGGCATGCAGGTTGCTCCCCTTCAGGCAACGTTCGCGTGAAGATCGTAGAAGTACCATCGCATCGTGAAAACGCGCGTCTGGGGCGCGCGCGAAGGAAAAAAGAATTCATAGAAGAGCAGGATGGCCTCGAAAATGCGTCTCCAGCTTGGCGGCAACGGAGAGGAAAAGGACGCCGAGACGCTCGAAAACAGGGCATCAAGAGTCACGTTTTCGTCTGCGGCAAGCGCAACGACATCTAGAAGCGAAAATGACAGCGATGATGAAAGTAGTGGCCAAGGGGAGGAAGACGATGACGATAGTTTAGATGGAAAGAGCGACGCGAGCACGCGTTTGCTGCGCAAGCACAGCTATTTATCTCCGCGTTCGCAATGTGCAATGATTAAAGCATACACGCAAAGTCTTGTGGAGAAAATTATGAAGCATCTCGATTTCGAAACCATGGCAAAGTTGCAAAACGACTTTAACACGATCGGAGACGGTGAGGTGGATTTAGCGCAGTTTGTTAACATCATGAAATGCCATCTGCCTCGGATGTGCGAGGGAGATCTTTGCGAGCTTTTCCAGGAAATCGACGTGAACGGAGACGGAACGATGGAGTGGGACGAGCTGACGGCTTTCATTGTTGAAAAGTCGACCGTGTTCACCACCGATCAAACTTCCGGAAGTGTTGCGGCAGATAACTACATGGTCCCCTTCAAATATGTCCCAGACTTGGAGGACAACCGACCAACAGAGGAAAATGCAGTCAAGCACATGCTTTACATTGACGAACTTGACACCGTCGCTATTTTGCGAAACCATACGAAAACTATTCATTTGTACGACGCGCAAGACTTTTCCAGCTCGCTTGGGAGACTCCAAGGGTACAAGGGTATCCCGATTTGCGCGGAATACGTCAAGAGCAACGTGCGACGAGGCTCGCGATTGGTTCCCGGCGCACTTGCAACAGCCTGCTCAAACTCTACGATTTGTCTCTGGGATCTGGCCCCTGGCGAGCGCCAATTTTCCGTCAAGTCTTCGTGGCCCACTCCGCATGTGCAGGCGGCCCTTTGTTGGGTCGATCGACATCGCATGCTCTTTAGTGCTAGTGTTATGGGTCTTGTACACGCATGGAACGTGGACGCCCGAACCGAAACAGCTTGCATACCCAATGCTCACAAGGACATTGCTAGCTGTCTAGTTCATCTCGATGACCTCGACTGCATTGCCTCGGGCGGGATGGACTCGCAGGTGTACATTTGGGATTTACACATGTGCGCGAAGCGACAGCGGCTCTCTGGTCACGAAAATGGTGTCTACGCGGCAATGTTCAACAAAGAGCATCAGCTGCTCGTCACGGGAGGTATCGATCACGAGGCGTACGTGTGGACACCGTTTTCGGCGACGCTGACATACCGACTCAAAGGTCATCAGGACTCTCTCGTGGACATTCGCGGGGTCCCAGGTTCGGCGCATGAAATTGTCACGGGTGACGCCAGCGGCACCTTTAAAATGTGGGATTTGCGAACGTTTCGGTGTCTACAGACCTTCACAGACGACCCTCCGCATCCTCTTGAAGGCATGTCTTCGTTTGTAATTGCACGAGGATTCGATATGCAGCAGGCTGAGCGGGAAAGAGAGCGCCAACGACAGCAGGAGCAACAGCAGCAACAGCAGCAGCAGCAAGGCAAGCGGCACTCGACGGGACTATCGACGACGAGCTGCAGTCCTGAGCAGAGCTCGCACAAGGGCAATGTGGCCTCGTACATGAGTCGCGTCGTGGCGGGGGCTAGGTCTGTGGAACTTTTCGACCAGTGCGACCCTGTTACCGACATGGTCGCGGAAGACATGCCCGTCATCGCAGCCTGCATTAATACGGTCTCGCTAACCATCATCACCGCGACGGGACGCAGCGTCAAGGTGTGGGACCTTTTCACGGGCAAGCAGCTTCGTCGATTCGAGAATCTAATGTCGAGCGATGTGACCACCATGTGCATGGACGACAGACAGCGTAAATTTCTGTTGGGAGATCACGCGGGTAACATTCACGTGTTCAATTACACGACGGGGGCGCTCATGAAGACATTGGACCGCCATGCTGCAGAGGTCTCACAGATCATGTATTGCATTGGACACAAGGTAGTGCTTTCTGTGTCCTGGGACCGAACTGTCGTTCTCCATAGCGAGTTGGATCCTGATCGCGGCTTCAAGTTGCGAGAAATGGATCGTCTGTTCTTGCATGAGGGAGACATTTCGTGCACTGACTACAATGCAAAAGAGGCGCTCATTGCGACCGGATCATTGGACAAGTCTGTCAGGCTTTGGAATTTTGAAAGCGGGAAACTGCACGGCAAGGTGTTTTGCTCGGCAGACTTGACATCCGTCCGCTTCGTTCCAGGGGCGCAATGTATAGTCGCGGCTGACCGCTTCGGTGTGCTGTCCTTTTGGACAGTTCCTTTGGTGGACCACGGCGGCGATGTTGAAATGGAGATTCCGAATTTGCGCCAGCAAGAAGGAGCGGAGAGCTCCGAGTTGAGCGTAGTTCTGAGCATGAAGTGGGACGAAGCCTCGGGTCTTCTTGTCACAGGAGACGAGTACGGATCCATTCGCACGCATCGAATCTCACGTTCAGCCACGAACGAGATTCTCTGCGAGGAAGTCTGGACCCAGTCCAGCGCTCACGAGGATGGCATCACCTGCATCGACATTTCCACAAAATTACAACTCGTCGTCACGACGAGTTATGACTGTGGCGTCAAAGCATTTGGACTCAAGAATGGCGCTCCTTACGGGTCTCTCATCACAGGCGCTGGACGCGGGATTGCGAGGAGCCCGTTTTGGAATGTTCCGATCACGAGACCCGTGCTCGACGAGACTCTCAAGAGGTCGCAACGTCATCGCCGCACGTTGCAACTTGCCATGGCGCCTAAATTTGACGACGAGGAAGAAAAAGAAGTTAATGGCGAAGAGCAAAAGGATATAGCAGAGAACGAACGAATGGAATCCAAGAGAGATGGGGGAAAAGAAAGTGAGGCGAAGAACGCTGACGTTGAATTGGCACATCTCGATGCCGAGAGGCCAGGCAGCGATGAGCATGAGGGCAAGGATCGTCGAGAGGACTTATTGGGCGGAATTGTTGGTGCCAATGCTGATCAGGATGATGGAGCTACTCGCACTGACCCTAAAGAGGAGCGCCGCAAGCTTATCCGTGAACTTTTATCGGTTCCGTTCTGAGGAGAACAATGAAAAATCGAAAAAGGTAAATTCGATGACTCTCTGGTAAAGGAATTTTCGACGTGTTTTCAGAATTTTATGACTTACACGAATGGTTGAAAAGAAAGTGAGTGAGGTGAGGAAACAAGTTGCGCGTCAGCAACCCTTGAAAACGGGCTTGCGTCCCTCTGCAAAGGCAGCCAGCGCCTCTTTAAAGTCCTCCGAATCGTTTAAAGGGAAGCGGTGCTCATCAGAAAGCAAGGCGTGGTCCTTGAAGGACATATCGAGTCCCTGGTCGATGACAATACGCGCAGCTTTGACGCCGAGAGGTCCCATTTTGCTAATGTGCGCACCAAGGTCCATAGCCGTCTGCACCGTTTGCTCGGCACCTTTGGCAACCCGGTTGGCAAGGCCAAGCTCGAAGGCCTCTTGCCCATCGAAGCGGCGGCTCGTTAGAATAAGGTCTCTGGCGACCGCGGGGCCGACAATCCGCGGCAAAAGTACAGTGCCCATGGCGCCCGGAAAGATGCCAAGAGCCGTCTCCGGCAGACAGAGTGTGGACTCTGCCTGAACGACACGCAAATCACAGGCGAGGGACATCTCGATACCCCATCCAAAGGCATAGCCAGTGATGGCAGCAATGGTAGGTCGTGACATGGCTCGCGTCGCCAAAACGGAGTCTCTGGCAAGTCGCATGTAGCTCGCAGCTTGCTCCTTGGTGTGGTGTTTGCTATCTTTGAGGTCTCGGCCCGTACTGAAGGCACGCCCTCCCTCTCCAGTAAGTACAACGGCAAGTACAGAATCCTCCAGAGCCTTGTCCAGTTTGAGCAGGGCATCTCCCATCTCAAAGCTAAGAGCATTCATGCGCTCGGGCCTGTTAAAGCTCACCTTGGCGAGCTTGCCCTCCTCATAGAGCTCGACCTTGAGCTCGCTAGTCGCCGCCTTTGAGGTGACCACGGTCGTTGGTGCTGCCTGCGAAAGACACCGGACGAGGTGAAGTCGAGGCGCTACGCGAGGCGTCGTGCTTCTTGACGCTCTGGCCAACATTTTCATCGTCATGACTATCTTGCACGCGCTGCTTACCGTGCGAGCTCGACGACGTAGCTGTCTTTGCGTGGCCTTGCGGCACCTTGTTGGTTGATCCCCTGACGCGAGGCGACGGCCGTACTCGTGGTAGCGTTCTGCCTGGCTTGCCCGATCTTTGCGCTCACATGTTTTATGAGCAAGGCAAGGCTTGCAAGGCTAGGTAGGCTAGGTTATGAAGGAAGGAAAACTGCGTCGGTCGGACAACGCTGTTTGGGTTGGACCGAGATACTACTATACTTTGATGTCGCATGCCAATGTCGCATGCCGTTGCATGTGTGTACATGCATCATGCGTAAGCTATGCGACAGACCCATTGGCTACTGAGACCAATCCAAGCGCATGCTTACGACACCTGACGCATGTTCATGCCCTGTCTGTCATTCGTCGGCTGAGTGTCATTTGATCAGAATTTTGCACATGAACTGCGCAAATATATCCTGTCAGATTTGATTGTCGAACGCAGGACGCTTGGTGTATCGGCGAGTCTTGTTCACTGTTCAAAAGAGCTCTGGGAAAGATCGGTTACGCATGGCACTTGCGATTGCGAGCAGCAATTGTCTACCGATCGACATTTATTGATTGGATGAGGCATCGACCGAATTTCTATAGCTTATCACAAGCAAGTTCTTCGCCATCGTTTTGGGGTGTTGGCCCTTGGGATGATTCGTCAAGTCGACGCGAGAAATTCAGACCCCTGTCAATCCAAATCTTCTCTCTAGCACGCGTTCTTGTTCGTCTGCAACAGACAGATCACTAACTCTTGCGCCCATCAATGTTCAATCAACTGAAAACTTTCGGCACCCTTGCTGCTTCTCTCTCTAGCTTCTTCACCACTTATCCCCTTGAGGATGGCGCTGCTGATCTCCTCGTCTCGTCAAAATTGACCCAGAATGCCTCGATCGATCGATTTGCCAACTCTTGCTAGCAAATCACATACTACATACATACGGTGGTGAACTTCAAGTGGTCGAAGCAGCGCCGCCGCAGGCGAGGCAAGGCGAGGAGAGGCGAGGACGGCCGCTACGCGTCGGCCAGACGCGGCCTTGACCCTCTGCGGCTCCGTCTAGCGCGCACGCGCAACGCGAGCAAGCAGCAAACACGAGGCTAACCTAGCTAGCGGCTTGAAGGACTCCCCGAGACGATGCCGCCTCAAACGGCGAGGACCGGGCTCGCGACGGCGACTACGACGCTGCCAGTGCTGCGACGAGGCACCAAGGCGCGAAGGCAGCTGAGCGCGGGCACCGAGACGCAGGCTTTCTCCGCGCTGAGCGAATCACAGGCGAACCTGAGCGCTCGCGAGGCCGAGACCTTGGGCGCCAAGAGCGCAGAGCCGGTGGCGGTGGCAGTACCTGAGGAACTTGAAGTTGAGCGTGAACGTGAAAATGCCGGCATTGCCAACGCGACAGCAGCACATGAGCTCGCGGTCTCGCACGCAGGATCCAAGTCGTCAGGAAAAGCAGTCACCTCTCGCAAATCCAAAGACAAGGGGAGTAGTAAAAAGAGCGCGGACGAAGTGGCTATTCCAATTGCGGGAAGCAGCAAGAGCAAGGGCAGATCATCCAAATCTAGAAGCAGCGGTGGCGGAGGGAGCAGCGGTGGCGGCGGCAATTGGCTCCGAGGAGCAATGCAGGACCTAATCGGTGGTCAAGATTCCACGATGGTCAAACTCCTCTTTCTTTTGAGTGCCGCGGTCTTTGCATACATTTTGCTCATGAGCATGCAACTTGTCTTCCAGGTGGCTCCGGTACAGCTTGCACCGACAGTTGACGAAAAGGCTGCAGCATCTGCAGCTGCAGCCGCTGCTGGAGCTGCTTCTGGGGGCGGAGATGGCGGCGGTGCTGAGGATTAACGTGGGCGCAGATTTGCTGGTGTAAACAACGCAACAGGGGGCTCGCTATCTTTTTCGATTGCCAATGCTTTTTTTCGATAATTTTTCATTGTGATAAAATGTGCATCAGTTCGGGATGATCCTCTACGAGAACATGAATTGGCCTTGTGACCTTGAAAGATTGCTTTCTAGGCCTTTCATCATGATGAAATTCTTGATGCCGCTCGCGACGCGTACGAATAAACAAGACTGTTACCGTGTGAAGGCAGTAGAGAAGAAGGGGAAAGGTGCCTGAGTACCTACAAGTAAGTTGGCAGGGCTTGCATTGCTACAGACAGAAATCGAATGAACATTGCACCATAAGCTCAAAAGTAGAAGTGGTAGCTAAGGAAAGGAAAGTTGAAAAAGAGGGATAAATGATGCGAAGTGGAAGAGGGCAAGAGAGAAAGAGAAAAGAGAGAGAAAGAGAGAGAGGGAGAGAGGCAGCTGAGCACCCGCCTTAGAGAGAAAGCTTGGACACCTTACCCAAATCCGACGAGGTCCAAATGTTGATGCGGCCGTCAAGACCCGAGGTAGAAAAGGAGTCAATCTTGATCGAGTGCTGCGTATCAGAGTAGGGCTGGATGTCCGTAATGGCATTGTGATGGCGGGTCCAGAGATCTTGCGCGCCATCGTTGACCTCGGTGCCGCGCGTCGTCTTGTTGGCCCAAATGTTACGGGCTGCGCTAAAGTTGGAGGCGGCCTTCTTGACGCTTGACGCGCCCCCCGAGCCCTTTTGATCGACGAAGCCAAGGCATTCAAACGCATTGCCCCTGCCAAGCTGGTAGATTTCAGGGTTGAACTCGTGCCCTGCGGCGACGACAACCTCGTCACTAAGAAACATCACCACCGAATTGGGCAGATGGCTCGACTTGAGGGTCTGGCACAAGGGGGAACCGGAGCCATCAAAGGTCACAAAGCTCACCGAAGAATCGTGGCCCACGAACGCAAGCCTGTCGCCGCTGGGCGAGAACGCGACGTCGCTGACCCAGCCGTTTGAGGCATCAAACTCCGTGAGAAGGTCGCCGAAAGCGTGCTTGGAAGTGTCGCCCAGCACCGAGTCCACGCCCTGATCAAAGTCGGAAATGAAGGCGGAGAAAATGCGGCAGCGAAAGTCGGTGCTGCCCGTGGCGAGAAGCTGGCTGTTCGGATGCCAGGCGACGCTGGTGACAGTGGACTTGTGCTTTTTGATCATTTTCGAGATCCACCAGTCGTTGTGGGTCTCGTAGTGGCAAACGGGGACGACCTTGGCGCCGCTCGCCACTGCAAACTTTTTGCCGTCGGGCGACCACTTCACATCAAGGGCGGCCCGATTGATGCGCAGAATGGACAGACTCGGCTTCCACTCGCCATTGCCGAGGGTCCACACGAAGGCGTTGCGGTCGTGCGAGCACGTGACGATCTTGTTATGGACAGGAGACCAGTCGATGGCCGTCACCACGAGGTCATGGCCGACGAGCTCGTGCTCCTTGACCCACTGCGCGGGGTCCGGCTTGTCCGCGTCCTTGTAGATGAAGACCTTTTCCGAGTTTTCGCACACCGCGATGCGCTTGCGGTCCGGGCTCCACGCGTGGCACGTGATGCCCGTCGTGTTCACCTTGAGCAGCCCCATCCTCTCCCTGTCGCTCGCTCGCGCGCCGATCCGCTCTGCCCGCGCGCAGCAACCTTCAAGAACCGCCCGACCTTCGGCGGTCCTTCTTTCCCCCGCTCGCGCCTCTTCGCGCCCTCCCTCGCTCGATCTCGCGATCTCGCGCGCGGCGACGGGCCTCCCTACCGGCGGAGCGCGGCTGCGCGGGCGCGGCGCGGCGCGGCGGCGGCGGCGGCGGGCTCTTCTGCGCGCGCGGCGTGCAGGCGAGCGAGCGTGCGGCGGCGGGCTCGCTCGGGTCGCGCGATCTGGTTTGCTCGCTCGCTTCGCCTCGCTGCCTTGCACTCTATCTTTTTCTGCTTCTTTCTTTCTTTCTTTCTTTCTTTCTTTCTTTCTTTCTTTCTTTCTTTCTTTCTTTCTTTCTTTCTTTCTTTCTTTCTTTCTTTCTTTCTTTCTTGTCTTTGTTTCCCTGCTTTCTTTCGTCGCGCCAGTGGAGCTGCCCTCTCGGCGCGCGCCAGCTGCGGGCCTACGCCGCGCGCGGAGAAGTCGGGTAAACCCGCTTCAAGCGCCTTTGGACGACTTGCGAGCCATGCAGAAAATGAAGAATGGCGGATCTATAAGCTTCTGCGGGAGAGTGGGTCTCTGCTCGCCGCGGAGAGGGAGCCTGTTATGTGGCCAGAGGCGTCGACACAAGAAGCTGGGTTGAGTGACGATTTTACTATTGTGTCAATACTCTCAGTGGCATGGGTTTGAAATCATGCCAGTGAAAAGGGGGTAGTAGAGAGGTATATTTTCACAGTGGAGGAGGGGGTTATAATGGGAGAGTGCGCTTAGAATGGCCGTTACGATAAAAAGGGTTGCGCAATAGAATAGAACGAATGAATGCATGAATGAATGAAAAGGAAGAGGAAGAAAGGAGGCAGAGAGGGCAGGAACGAGGTGGATTGAGAGCAATAGGACACCGACGAAATGGTCGAGATAAGGTTCCCTGTCTCTCCTTCCCGACGGGTTGCCGCGGAGACGTGAGCAGAGCGCAAAGCGCGAGCTCATTGCGCCGTCGAGGCGGCGCAAGGGCGACAGTTGTATCGTGGACGCTGCGCCGGCACAAGCACAGGCCGAAGTGCGAACGACCTGTACAATCAAGAAAGAGGCCGTCGGTCGAACGAAGCAAAAGAAGAGCACAAGAGCGACAAGACAATGAGTCGAAGACGGACGTCATCGCGCATGGAGGAGACAAACGCGAGCAGCATGGTGGGCGTCACGGAGTCGAGCAAAATCATGGACCTTCAGGACAGACATGACAGAAAAACCCGTGCACTCATGAAGAATATCGACCAGCTCCGAAAACAAGTTGACGCGCTCAAGGCGCAAAGCAAGGAATCGAGAAGAACTGCCCTCATTCAAACGCTGCGCAACGAGAAAAGAGAACAGGAGCTCGTGGCCGACGTTCTCAAACGCGAACTCGGAACGCGGACCGGCCAAAGTCAACAAGAGATTGACGACATAGTTATCCGCGCAACCCTCGGTGGACCGAAACGCTTCAGGCCCATGTCGCGAGAGGAAATGAATCGCGAGATCCGCCTCCTCAAGCACGAACTGGGCAAGAACGCGCGAAAAGATGCTCGCGCAGGAATGAGACAGGATCCTATGGGCGCAACAGACAGTAGAAAGGGCCCAAATATCTCTGACGGGGACCTTCGCCACGACGACGCAGAGAGCCGAGCTCAAGAGTCGAAACTTTGTCATGAGCGGGAAAACGCACCGCGCAAAGCCAACGAGAGTGAAGATCCCTCGAGTCCTTCCTCCCCTTCGGCGGGCGTCAGCGATCGCGCGGGCAATAATGGAAGAGCGCGCGTCGGCGAACTATTGGCGCGCATTGAGGACCTCCAAGTGGAACTTGTGGCTCGCGAGCGGTCCAGTAAGGCGTATGTTGACACGATTGATGGACTCCGAAGGGAAGTGCGCGATCTGCACATGGTTCGCGACAAGCTTGAGCGCATGGGCGAAAAACATGGTCGGCTCAAGCAGACGATTCGCGACCTTCAGGGCGAAAACGCTGAGCTAGCCCACGACAAGGAGAATCTCGAGGAGGAGATCCGTCAGCTCGAATCAGAACACGCAACTTTGCGAGGAGAGCTCCAGCATCATTCGCATCTAGAGCAAAGCTCAACGTCCGCGCGAACGGAATCGCTTGAGCTCCTGGAAACAGTCAAAGATCTCAAGGCGCGAGAGATGAGCATGATGGACGAAATGGACTCTTTGCGCATGCAGCTCGCAGAAGCAAAACAGCGAATTTTCTCCAGTACGAGGTCTGTTCAAGAAAATGAACGCCTTACCCAAGAACACCAAGCTCTCGCAGAAAACCTGAGTGCGGAGCGTCAGCGTGCGGACATTGCCGAAAGACGGATCGAAAAGGCCGAGGCTTTGCGCTCGGGTCTTGAGGCAAAGCTGGCCACATTAGAGGAGGAACTTCAGGATGCAAAAGAAGCGGCGGCCTCTGCTGCTGCAATTACGCAACAACAGAAATTAGAATCGTTCGGAAATCCAGGCGGCGACGAGGCCTTTGCCGGCGATCTTGAACGAGGCGAGGGTGAAGATGCAGATGATGGTGAAGGGAAGCGTAGCGAGTCATTGCGTGAGAAAGATCTTGTATCGCGTCTCGAGGCGGCGGAGGAAGCTCGAGACGAAGCGCTACGTAGGTGCAAAACCGCCGAAGCAGCGCTTGGGAAATTTGAGGCGACCGAGGGCGCCTTGGAGATGCTCGCACGCGTCGAGATCTCTCGCGCGAGCGAGCGCGCACGTGAATTGGAGCTCGAACTTGACGACTCCAAACACCAACTGCACGCGCTTCGAAGGGATAAGAAGCGCCTCCGTGAGCTTTTGCAAAAGCACAAAGCCGAGCATCGAGCCAGAATTATCGGAATTCTCGAGCAGCGCAATATCCGGTCTGTCGCCGAGGCAGAACTTCTTCGACGAGACACTTTTCTGAACGAGCGACTCGTGAGGCTCGACGCAGAGGTTCAACGTCGGCAGGCCTCCTCGCGCGCCCTTCAGATTGCACTAGAACGCGTGCTTGCGCATGCGCGGATACTCCACGCTCGTTTCGAGGCACTTGGAATCACAGACTGTCCGCCTCTTCCTGACATCTCGCGCATGGGAGCGGGGGCTAAAGATGGGGCAAACGATGACCACGGTACCAGTCATGCTGGCAATTACGACGATGATGGCAGTGACGACGGAGATGATGATGATCTTGAGGAACTGTCAGACATTCTTGCCGCGGCACATTCCGAGGCTGACGAGGACGATTTGTGACGATAGGACAAAAGAAATTCGTGCGCTAAGGATGATTAATAGGGATCGAGGTGGCCTCTTATGAGTAGGGAGTAATCCTGCTATGATATAAAGAGAGAGCGAGGGAACAGCAACAAGGGGGAATCGATCCAAGCGACTTTTTAAAAGTGAATTCATACACTCATGCTTCATCATGCGAAAGACATTCTCCTCTTTTCTTTCTTGTCAATTTTAAAAGACTCTTTGTCTGACTGTAAGACATGGACTATTTTTTCCTTATAGACCATCTTTCGCGCTGCCAGCTCGAAACATGCCCGTGCATTATTCAGTACATTTTGCCAGGATTGGGGGTTCAGAGTAATGAAAAGGAAAATTGATTTTACAAATCGCATGAACCATGCGATTTTTAAGATTCGCGAGCAAAAGAGCTTGACACGAAAAGCAATTACCTGTATGGTGTTCAAGGATAATCGTCAAATTCAGGGGTCGGTGTCAGGTAAGTCAGGCCAGTCACATACTGCGGCCCAATCAACCTGATCGAAGAGATTGGGAGACTTGCGATCCACTCGAGCAATTTGCTTTACGCGAGGCGAGCAGACACGACATGGTACAGAAGGTTCACGAGGCACATCTAAGCGCTGCGGAAGTTTGTAATGCTTTTCTTGTTTTGCTTTGCGAGATGAGCTTCCTGAAGCTTGTGTGCGAACCTTGGCTCGAGCCTCGTACTCGCGACGACGACGCTCTTGCTCTCGCTCAACGCGTCTCTCCTCCTCGAGCAATCTTTTGCGTTGAGTCTCGATGGCCTGGTCATTGCGTTTTTTGGCCTCCGCTCGACGTCTAGCCTCTCGCTTGAGCTCTTTCCGTTGTCGCTTGCGTTCAACCTCTCGTAGATGGGCTTCTTCGCGATACCAAGCAGCCTCCTTTCGAGCGAGCTCTGCGTCTTCTTCCTCCCGTTGCTTTCGCAGCCTGCGAGACTCTTGCTCTCGCTCGAAAACGAGCCGATGCTGATGACGCACTTTTTCGGATTCTCGAGCACGGTGTTGAGAGAGCGAGCGCTCAAATTTCATTGTTCGTTCGACGCGCTGCGCCTCACGTTTGGCCTCCTGGCTAGTGCGATTGGCGAGAACAATATCCCTTGCGAGTTGACGGTTTCCATGATGTTGATTGTTTGTACTCTCAAGCTCTCGCACCTCCCGCACCACTGACTCGCACATACGCCACAGGGCCTGCACGGCGCGAGCGCTTTTCGGCTTGAGTCGAGTTCTCTTGATGGCGTCGCTCAACTGCGTACGGAGACGTGGCTGTCTCTCGAGCTGCGGGAGGAGAGCAAATCCCTTATCCACGAGAAGTCTACCTGTAGCTTCGCGGTCGCCCTGATTCCAGAGCTCTGCAACAAGTGTGAGTGCCATGGAAAGCTCGTCCTCCGGCCTCGAGGTCTTTGTCTGCGCATTGCAAGAGTGCCAAAGCTTTAAGATGGCAAGGGCATCTTGCGGCCTCAGTCGCACGCGTTTGATGTCATCACTCAGCGATGCTCGCACTCCGGGCTGTCCTTTAAGGTGTGGTATGAGCGGCGTGGCATACTCCACAAGGCGTTTGCCTGCAGCAACGCGATCCCCTACGTTCCACAACTCGGCTATTGCTGGCATGGCGGCACGGTACGCTTCCCGTGGGCATTCTTGCCGGGCTAAGGATGGCTTCTTTTTCCGTTTCCTCTGCGATTTCACTGCTTGAAGTGGTTCCAGGAGGAAAATCCTGGAATCCGTGCCCTCATCCCGCGCATCCTTCTCTTCAGGATATGTGAATGCGCAGCGATGCGCAAGAGCCACAAGCTCAGCATCAGAAAGATTGAGTGGGTCCAGGAAATCGTCGAGATCTGTGAATGCCTCATAGCGCGTCTCGTGAAGACCAAGAGTAGTAGGGTTTTGACTCGGCAGACTTGCTTGGTCATTTTTCATGGGACTTTGGAAGTCTGCATTCTCAACACGGGCAAGCAGACGCAGTCGCGACTTGCGTTGTGAACGTAAGTTGACGATTGTAACAGAGGCAGCGCGGCCTTGAATCCCGCAAGCAAAGTTTTCAAGTAGGACGATGTCTTCTTGGAGAGCGCTTGCAGATGTATTTCGAAGCTGATAGTGCTGGAAATAGAACCGCTGTCGCAAATCTTCCCAGGTTTGAACCCGCGCTCCGATCGGGAGTGACACATGCGCGCAAATGAAGGGGTCCTCGGCAATCTGGTCGGGCAAGGCGCCCGCGGCGGAGAGCTGCTGAAATGTTGAAAAGAGCTTGATGAGACGGAAAGCGATGCTGGTCGATTTTTCTGAAGTCACTCTGCGCAGAGATTGAGCAGTGGCCTCATCTGGGATGGGAAGCGCGGGCACCGCAATGTCAGCGGCGTTTTCATGAACAAAGGCTGTCGCAAACTCGATATAGTCTTCCTCGTGTAAGTCGCCATGATGTGTTTCTGCAAAGGCCTCGCGAAGGACCGCATGCGGTACGAAATAGTAAAAGTGAGTATTTGTCACCACCCCTGGCCAGTCAGCAGCTCGCGCAAGATGGAGAATGCATGACGAATCATCAGTAACGAGAGTTCGCACAAATTTGTGGATGGCGCGGCTGCGCTCAACTTCATGGCGCTCCAATTGCCAAAGAATGGAGCGCAGGCCTTTTGCTCCAAGTGTTCTGCGGATTCTAGCTCGCATTCCACGCGAAGCCGTTACATGTTTGGAGAGGATTTTGAGGGCACGAACTGCGGCAATTGGACAAGGTCCACAGATATCGTGGAGCAAGTGGCCCCCAATAAGAGCGTTCAAGCCATTCGGAGTGTCTTTGACAGCGGGTGTGCTGCTTTCTTCAGCACCATTTTCAGCATCCTTTGATTCAACGCTTGGAAAACTGACTTGCGCGTACAATGAAGTCACTTCTTCGCCTTCGGTATCGAGGAGTGGAATGGTCTCTTTCCTTTGTGTTCTGTCTGATTCGGATACGTCGAGCCAGCCACCCGCGACAAATTCGTCCCCATGTTCATCTTCCTTCCAGAGTTCGATGCGCACTTCAAAGTGATGCGCATCATCATAGTTGTCCTCGTCGCTCAAATAGTCATCTTCATTATTCAAGGCCTTGCTAGGTGCGGACGTTGCATGTTCCTGGGCCGATTCAGAGTCCAGAACTCTTTCGAGTCCCCGGTGATCATCGATCGTCACATAATACGACGCTGGTACATTGCGCGGATCAATGGATACGCAAAGAGACATTGACGCAGGTTCTTGCCGTGATGTAAGTCGTGGCCAGCTTCTAGAAGGAAACGCTAATTAACGTTCTGCTCGCCCACTTTCCTGTCCTCCCTTGTTTTCTTCCCCCCTTTGCAACGCGTTCCAATGGAGTTCAGACAATTTGAAGGACACTCTTCGCCTTTGACTGACGTCGAGTCACATCCACGTGCCGCGCCCGAGGTCGACGTCACCGTTGGTTCTGTAAATTAGATTGTCGCAAGCACCACTTTGCTTGTGACAAGACCGGCTTGCACTGCTGTCGGGTGCAGAGCGTGTACGTTTTAGCCCTGCTCGGCGCAGAGACTTAGTTTTGAATGATTTTTAGCAGGCCTAGGCTCGGGTAGGCTCAAGTAGGCTGAGTCGGGAGACTGGCCCAACGGATAGAAAACGATTTCTCAACCTTTGGGCTTGTTCTCATTATTTATTTTTCTTGCTTGTTTCTTTTCGTAGCAGCAAGACGAAAGTCCTCGCATCCTAGATGGGGCGAAGGGCGAACATTGAAGGCGCGAGAGAAGGAGCGAATAGGAAATAATAAAGCATGTCAATGATATGAGTTTACTGAAGAAAAGTGGGGTCAAAAATAGGGGCCAAACTCCTCGTTGTTATCGCAGAGGGTTGACAGATGCCTGCCTAAACATAGAGGCGGCGAAAGAACTCGAGAGTCGCTGGGTCCGAACTGGAAAGGCGACGTCACCTTTGCGTGTAGATGGCCTCGGACCGCGAGAAGAGGTCGTCGGCAGAAATTTCGTTGCGCTTGAACTGCGCAGCAAGCTCCATCGCTGTCCGAATGCGCGCAATTGTGCAAGGCTTGAAGACAATGCCGGAAAAGCCCTTTTCTCGAAGTTCAGCACTCTCAGAGGTGGAAAAAGAGGCTGCCGTGAAGGCAAAAATGGGGACAGCGTCGGCGGCACGCAGGTTGAGGCGAATTTTTTGCACGGCGCCGAAGCCGTCGAGAACCGGCATGTGCAGGTCTAAGAGAACGGCGTCGTAAGGTACTGTTGCAGCGAGCATTCTTTCGTAGGCCTGTTGGCCATTCTTTGCCGTGTCAACATTGGGAACCCCTGCTTTGTGCAGCATGGGCTTCGTGACGGCACGGTTGATTTCGTTGTCATCAACGAGAAGGACACGCGAGATATCGCAGAGGAGATCGGGTGCAACTTTGGAGGGCGCTTTCTTTTTGTCGCTGGCCTTGGACGCATTTGCAGACGCGCTGGATGTCGACGGGTCGATCTCCTTTGTCTCGCTCGTTGTTACAGAGTCTCCGATGCGGGCGATTTCAGAGAGGGAACCGGGCTTGATGTCGATGTCACTGGCTCGGGGGGAGATGGAGGGCGGCGGGAGGACCTCTGGGGAGGACATTGGGAGGAGAATGGGTGTTTCTGCCTGAGATGAAAGTTTGAGGAAAATCGTGAACGTAGTGCCCTCGCCCATGGTGCTCTCGAGATGGATGCTGCCCTTCATGCAGTTTGTGAGCTGCTGCACGATGGAAAGCCCGAGACCCGTACCTCCAAAGATGCGAGTGGTGGACGCGTCGCTCTGCATGAACCGGCGAAAGATGCGAGCGAACGACGACTTGGGAACGCCAACGCCCGTGTCCTTGACCTCGAGTCTAATGCCCCAGTCGTGCCTGTTCACAGTCGCGTCGGGGACGGCAGACGTTGCGATGCCTTCCATGTCGAGGGGGACATGGCGACGCGGCGAGGGTGACTTGTCGGCGAGGAGGCCCGATGATTCGCTGGGCTCGATTTGCACCGAAATATGAGGTGGACGCGACGATTTGAAACTGGATGCGCGGTCCAACTTTGCGTCTCCAGCGTCGCACTTTGCAATTTCTTCGGGTAGATCGGCCTCGGACGAGTCCGGAGTGTCCTCGAGAGTAAAAGTATTGTCGCGGGCGTTGAATTTTTCTACCCAAGCATTCTTTTCCTGTTCCGAGGCGACACTGCTCACCATGACCGTGACGTTGCCCTCTTCGGTGAACTTGACACCGTTCGATACGAGGTTGGAGACGATCTGAACGACTCGGGTGAGGTCACCGAGGAGGATGCCGGGCAGTCGGTTACAGACCTGGTAGCGAAGGTCGACGCCCTTTGCCGTAGCACGACTTGAGGAAATGCGTAGAGCAGAGACGATGGCACCAACAATGGAAAAGGGCTCAACCTCGAGGGCAAAGTTCTCCTTTTGGTACTTGCTAAAGTCGAGGATGTCGTTGATGATGGTGCAGAGCATGCGAGAACTTTCCATCATGGTGCAGAGCATTTGTTTCTGCGAGGGATCGAGCTCGCTTTGCTCGAGGATTTCGCCAAAGCCAATGATGCTCTGGAGAGGGGTACGGACCTCGTGAGAGACAGTGGAGATGAACTCTTGCCTCATATTGGCGATGCGAAGCGCCTCCTCTTTAAGACGCGCGAGCTCTTCGTTGTGCATCTTGAGCGAGTCGAGTTGGCGGATGGACGCGTCGACGTCCTTTTCGAGCTGCGCTGCCTTGCGCATGAGTTTGTCGAGGTCAAACATGTACTGTAGAAGCACGACAATAGTCGCTACGGAGACGAATGCCGTGACCAGCTTGCCAAGTGTGATGACCCATGTAATTTGCCACCAAAAGCTGAGAAAGCCGAGAAAGTGCGTGATGCCGCAGCAGAGGATGAAGAGCATGAACCAGATGCGCACGGTGAGGAAGACGTCTGCGACCTCGATGCCACGCATGTACCAGAAGATGAGGGCTGGAATGATAAAGTAGCACATGGCGATCACGAGCTCGCTGCCCATGAGCACTTTTTGCTCAAAAATGGTCCGTTGCTCGATGTCCGGGTCTTGGGCTCCGAATGCATCGACCCACATGGTGGAGCTTGGATTGTGTGACTAACTACTCTAACTTTGCGAGGCGCGCCTGTTTCCGCCAGCTTGCTTTGCTGTGCTGTGCTTTGCTCGACGTCCTCCCTTTCTAATTCTCCCTTTCTGCTCACTTCGGAGAAGAAAGGGGACAGCGGAAGGGGGGAGAGGCGCCCTGGCTTCCGTCCGGGTCCTCGCGCGCGTCGTCCGCGGCCCGCGGCTCGTAGGGGCAGGAAAGGTGAAGGAAGGGCGCAGGAAGGGAGAAAGGAGAGGGGCGGTCGGTCCCAAGGTCCTCCCGGGGGCCCGCACGGGTCCCGGTCGGCCGCGGCGTTCGCTTCCTTGGTGCGGGTCTGCCTCTTATCGCTGCGAGCGCGGCCGGCTTGCTCAGCCTCCGCGCACGCACGATGCACGCCGGCAGGCTCGCTCGCTCGCTCGCTCGCTCGCTCGCTCGCGCGCACGCACGTACGCCGCTTCACTTGGCTTGCCGCGTGCTTTGTCGGCACAACGACCCTTTTTTCAAAACTCCGCGCCGCACACGCGCCTGATCACGCACGACAGGTCACGAGGCGCGCGGCGCCGACCCCTGTCGCGGCGGCGCCCGCTCCCTCGCCTCCGCCCGCGCCCGCGCCGCGCCGCGCCGCGCCGCGCCGCGCCGCGCCCGCGCCGCGCCGCGCTCGGTCGCTCGGACTCGCCGGGCCTCGCGCGCGCGAGGCCGCGGTCGCCGTGGGTTGGCGCTTTGAAATCTACAAAAGCCACGCCGAGGAACAAGAGCAGAGAGAGGAAGGAAGGGAGGAAGGAAGGAAGCACCACGCAAGCAGCAAGCACGGATGCAAGAGGCTCCTTCGGCCTCGCCTGAATACCACTTTCGCCGGCCGGCAGGCCGCGCTTGCTCGCTCGCTCGCTCGCCTGCCTGCCTGCCTGCCTGCCTGTCTGTCTGTCTGGCTGACGACGAGCGCAAGCGGGAAGTGCCGTGTTTCCAGTTCGGAGTCTGGAGCCTCGCGCCGCGGCCTCGTAGGGCCGGCTGGCCGGCGCTCGATCTTCTTGGCCTTTTCGCTTTTGCTTCTCTGCCAGCAGCCAGCAGCACCTCGCCCGCCTGCTAGCTTGCGCCAGCTTGCCGCTGCTTGCGTTCTTGGTTGCGTTCTTGCTTGCAGTTGCTTGCAGTTGCTTGCTTGCGTTCTTGCTCGCCCGCTCGCCTGCTTCGTTCGCCCTTGCCGCCTACCTCGCGGCGCCGTGCGCCCCTTGCGCGCCGCCAGAGAGAGGCCCTGCCTCCCCCCGCCGCCGCAGCGCCACAGCTGCCCTCCCCGCAGCTCCACAGTAGCGGCGGTGGCGGAGGCGGTCAAGGTCGGGGTCAAGGCGGCAAGGCGGGAGAGGGGGAGAGAAACCAACCTCAGCTGCGGCGCAGCGCGGCGCGGCGCGCCGCTAGCCAGGACTCGCGGCGGCAGGTTGACGTTTGGGGTCTTGCGGAGATGGATTAGACTTGAGTTCATGCGGTGCGGAGTGCGACGGTGTTGGATGGTTTATTCGATGGATTCTTCGCGGATACATGGATGGATTGGATGTGCAGCGCAATAATGCAAGCACGGACAAGGCACCCTCAGCTCGGCTTAGCTCAACATAGCTCAACTCATTGTCAGCTCGACTCGACTACGGCCGACGCAACCCGGCGCATGGACAGTGGCGGGTTACCCTGCGCTGCACTGCGCTGCGCTGCACTGCACTGCAATGCAGGGTGGCCAGACTGGACTGTGTAGCGAGCGACGAACTGGACTCTGCTACTGCACCTGGTCTTGACCGGACGCGATCGAGAAGACGCGAATTCACGCTCAAATTAAATTCAGGCTAGAAAAAGCAGGCAGAGGTGCCATTTTATTGTGATTTTTTTTTTCCGTTGGATGCACGCGTCGTGGTGGTATCGGCTTACCGTCGTCGCTTGAAGAACAAGCAATCAGAGTGGCCGCGGACGAACGAGTCCAGCCAGGGTGTCAGCAAAACAGCAAGCCAGCTAGCCAGCCAGAAAACCTGCACGCCAGCAAACTCGCCAGGCTCCCGCCAAGCTCGCGCGCGCAGCATCGCATCCGGTCTGCGGACGGAATGCTCTGCGCTGCGCTGGACTGCTTCGCACGACAACCTGCCGCAGTTCTTCGCAGGTTTCGCCAAGGCCAGGCCCTCCACACCCCGCACGTCTCCACACGTACACTTCCTTGCGGTAAAGTCAGCTTGCCTTCCGCTGTGGCTGAAGCATCCAGCATTTTCTACCAAGCTACAGCAAAGCAGACAGCTTTCAGCTGTTATTTTGCCGACCACACAGTGCCCGTGTCTGCGGGAACAGAAACTCTGTGACCGACGCTCTGCCAGTCACCGCGCGCTTGAGACTCGCTGCCGTTGGGAGGTAGGTGCGTTGCAAACGCGGTGCGGCCGAGAGCGACAGCGACGCGTGCAAGCCAAGCGGAGAGACGAGAGCCGACGCAGACGCCGGCGCTGCGCGCGCACCCACCACAAGACGCACAGGAGCTCTTACGGCCGCGAGAGGGCGTTGAAGAAGTTGCGTTTCTGGCACAGTCCTGCACAACAGGCTCACGCGCTCGTTCAATCATTCATACCTTCGCTCATCTCATCAATTCTTCGAGGCCGGCAGCGGCGAGGCGACTGGACGACCAACCAGCCAGCCAGTCAGCCAGCAAGCAAGAGCACGGACGAGACCCCACGAGAGAGACCATCGCGCCACCGTCCGCAGACTTCGCAAGAGCTTCAGGCGCCAGGCTAGCAGGAGTCCAGGGGAGAAAAAGAAACACGGTGGGTCCACCGTGTCGACGGCGTGGAGCGGGCCTGGGAAGTGGACTCGATCGCGCACGCACGCTCGCGCAGACGGTCGGCAGCGGCCTGCAGACACAGCACAGGGCCGCACTGCTGGACGCGTACGCACGCAATGCAGCCAGCTTTGCAGCGACTTTCGTGCCTGCTTCATTGAGCTGTGAGGTCGTGTAGGAAGCAGTCTAGCTTTCGAGGGGGAGCCATTTGCCACGAGACGTTCAACGCCTCCTCGTCACACCGTTCAAGGCCTGAATTGTGACCAAAATTAACCGAAAGGCGCAAGTCGACTAGGCCTAGCGTCTCTTGGAGTTTGGAGGTCCTGTGTGAGGCCTAGCCTCGCTCCGCCTTCTGGGTCAGGTAGCGCTCAGCTGTCCAGGCGAGAATGAGCAATTGGGGCGCGGAAGGCGAAAAGGAAACGCACGGCGACAAGGCCCGCGCTGCTTACGCTCTAATGCGCCGAGCGCATTCGTGTCCTTCTCGCGCCGGACGCGCGAAATCCAGTCTGGACTTGGGAGGAGGATGACTAATAAAATGAATAATTCACTGGTTGGACGACTGACTGACGGACTGCCAGAGCGAGTCGGGGAAAAAGTCGACCGGCACGATGAGTTCGAACCCAGCAGCAGACTGTCAGTGCGCAAATCGTGGATCTCGTTCTCACTGACTGAAGGCTGGCCTTAACTGACAGACAGACGGCTCTACGGTCCATTTTATCAGGCCGGCAAACAACTTGAATAGCTTTACAGAGAAGAGGGAAAATGGAGCGCGCTGATCATCTAAGTGACAATCAGCAACATTCTTCTTGCTTTCTGGATGAGCCAGAGCAATTCTTAATTGCGCAAGAAGTAGGCGTAACGATTCTCGCGCGCGTACAAATGTGGAGCGATTTTTTATTGTTCGAGAACTCGTTGTCGCAATCTTGCTTGCATGGAGTGAATTGCGGAGCGACTCTTGGCTGACTCCAAGGTTTTGAAACGCAATGAATCATGGCGGAGCTTGAATCATTCGCGCGCAGGTGGAACGTAGAGGCCTGGGGCTGGCCAGTTTGTAGCCTTGTCGACTCAGCGTTTTTGACTGTCGCAAGGACGAACAATCTCTTGGAGATCCTTGGAGATCCCTCACCATTGGTTCACGGAGCAAAATTGTGGGAAAGTCTCCCTATCATGTAGCAACAATGTAGGGACGCAAGTATGTTTTGAGATGATTGCGAGGGTGAGAGCGCTCTCACCACTTGCAACAACGAGCTGTCCTTGTTGCTACAATGTAGCAGCTCTCACTGTAATGAGAAATTGTCGTTGTGAGAATCCTATTGCAAAGAAGCCGGGTAAATTTACGCCCAATTGAAGAAACGATAGAGAGTGAGTGGCGATGCAGAGTAAGTCTCATGTGTGCTTGGAGCCTCTTTGATCCGGCGCTTCTAAATTGCTCATCAACCTACTTTGCTCAAACTAATTGAAGAATCGTGATGCAGAGAACGTCTCTTCTGTGCTTGTCGCTCTTTAATTCGGCGCTTCTACATTACTCAGCAATTTGCTCAGCAGGGATGAACATTGTAAGAGGAGGCTTATTTTTGATGACACGATTTTCGAGGAGGCTAGGGGAGGGGGTTATTTGAATGGCATGCCTTTTTAAGGGGATGGGGTTGATTGCCGCGTGTCTTCTTGCGGATTTGACCTGGGCTCTTTGCTTTGTTTCTCATGGCCGAGTTGGGAGTCAAGGCTTCGTGATGCGCAACGACTCGACTCGCCTTTTCAGTAGGTGCTTTTGTCGACGATCGGGCCCACCGTGGCATACCATCACGACGAGATCGAGCGTGCGAATGGCTTATCTTACCTTAACGAATGCTGAATTAGAGTGATCATCGCCCGTGCAGAAAATTTCTTAGTTGCTCCTGGTTTTCTTGTCACTGCGCTTGAGCATGACGAGATGTCTCGCCGCCTTCAGCTTTTGCCCCCTTTGTCGGCCGGTGGTTCTGCTGCTTTTCTTGCTTGCCAACTTGCTTGCTCCGCTGGCTGGAATAGGAGTAGGCTTTCTTCGATTTGCAATTATCAATGATCGCCATGTTGTGAAGTATGCTTTTATGCTCTGCTTCAACTTTGCCTTGGTCGGCTTGCAGTGCTGCCTGGATCATGGGGTGATCATCGCTGATCCCTTTGGTCTTGTTCTCGAGTGTGCTCTGCTTCGACTTTAGCTATAGCTTTTGCGCTAAAGGCCGGCAGCGCAGCGTCCGAACAAAGCCATAGGGGCTGCGCGCTGAGAAACGAAAGCACAAGCGATCGAAGATGCTGGGCGTGCGAGCGATCGCGCGCGCGGGCCTGCGGTCCGCGCCTGCGCCCGCGCATCGAGTGCTTGGGATTCGGCGTTTGGCCGCGTCGGCGGGCCCAGGTGGTGAGAGTGGACAAAGCGATCGGATGGGTCGTGGTCGCGGGCCGATCTCGTGGGCGAGCTTCGCGCTCATGGCCACCGTTGGTGCAGGCCTCGTGGCGTACTACGTCAAGGAGAAGGAGGCAAAAATTGAGCGCGTAAAGGCCAAGAACCAGCGCGTCATTGGCAAACCGCTTCTCGGTGGGCCGTGGACGCTCGTAGACCACTCGGGCCGGCCCGTCACGGACGCCTCTCTCAAAGAAGGAGGTCACACCCATGCCCTGCTTTACTTTGGCTTCACATACTGCCCTGATATTTGCCCGGCAGAGCTCATCAAGATTACAGAGATTGTCGAAAAGCTCGACGCAGATCCGGAGATTGGCCCTCGTGTCGTGCCTGTCTTCATTTCCGTTGATCCCAAGCGCGATGGCGTCGATCAGGTCGCACACTACATCAAGGACTTTCACCCGCGCATGATCGGCCTCACCGGTACGCCAGGCCAGGTTCAGCGTGCTTGCAAGGCCTTTCGCGTATACCACTCTATTGCCGACCAAGATGAAGAGAATGAAGACGACTACCTCGTTGACCACAGCATCGTTAGCTATCTCATTGGGCCTGATGGCAAGTTCCTCGACTTTTACACGCAGCTCACCGAAGCTGACGAGGCTGTCGAGCGTATCAAGAATCAGATCCTTGCGCCACCGGAAGAAGAGTAACAATTACGGATTTGATTTGCAAAGAGAAAATACAGTAGAAGGAAGCGAGGGAAGGCACGTTGTTTGGATGGTGATAACCACTTGCATCCCAAGGGTCTCTTGCTGCTCCTTCACGATCACTTGACGTCGAGACATTACTGCAAATACGAACTAACCAGCTAGTTTTTTCATGTCTCGTTTCCCCTATTACGCACGTCAGGTTAACCTCGCGCAAGCTTTGAAGAGAATTCTTGACTTCGCAGAGACATACACCAGGGAAGAGATAACAGAACAGTATCAAGACTACTGATCACGCTACTGAATTCTTGCTTGTACCTTGATTGAGATCAAGGCCATTTGTCGTGGTGCTGATCTTTTGCATGTACCTTGATATCAAGACCATTTGCCACTGTATACTGATCCTTTGCATGTACCTTGATATCAAGGCTATTTGCTACGGTACACTGATCCTTTGCCTCTACCTTGACTTGTCAGGATATACTGATCCTTTGCTTGTATCTTAAAAATGTCTTGCTTCCATGCCTGTCGCCAAGCTGAATCACCCATAAATCGCTATATATGCGTCGTGATGCATCCCTGCAGCAAGAAGCTCGAGATAGCTCAGTTGGTAGAGCGTTGGATTGTAGCGTTTAGCTAGAAGCGATTCTAGTTGTCTGATTTCCACTGGTCTTCGGTTCGACTCCGGATCTCGAGACTTTTCTTTTTTTCCTTCATACATTTTTTTTTCCCGCTTCGTGCGATCGCTCACTCAGTTGCTCTCTTGCCATTCGGTGGCGCACAACCTCGAGATAGCTCAGTTGGTAGAGCGTTGGATTGTAGCGTTTAGCTAGGATTTATTCTAGTTGTCTGATTTCCACTGGTCTTCGGTTCGACTCCGGATCTCGAGAGCTTTTTTTTTCATCGACTTTTCCACAATTCCACGTATGATAGTACAAGTTTGGGCTTCCCGAGCTTTCAGCCCGAACTCGAGATAGCTCAGTTGGTAGAGCGTTGGATTGTAGCGTTGAGTCGAGAGAGATTTCGGCTGTCTGATTTCCACTGGTCTTCGGTTCGACTCCGGATCTCGAGATCGCTGTCATCACTTTTTTTTGTTTTTTTTTTCCTGCTACATTTGCTGCAGCGTGCTTTTCCCGGAGATGCAGTGGCCGGCTGATGAAATCTAAAAGCATCGCCGCGAAGCGACCACAGCAAGTGCAGGTGAAGATTTTGATCATTTCACAGAGAGCTAGGCCTAGGAAGAGATAGACCTTGGTGTATCATATGTTCGGGCACGAATAAGGATTGCAGGCGCCAAAATGTGTTCCACATTACATGGTTCGAAGTCAAACCGACGTGACATGTAAATACATGGCATGATGAGGAGTGACACGCAGGTCAGGTGCTGACATCCCAAAGACTATCTCTCTTACTTGAACTCTCCAAAAAATGAATTTTCGTCCAAGAGAAGAATAACGTGCCTATACTCCTTTTCTCTAATTGATTCCTCGGAGTCAGAGGGACTTTCAAGTGAGAAGATTGTCGCCAAAACAAGAGCTCACATCTGCGCACTTTCACAAAAATCAGAAGACCGTAAACGAAGCATCAGCATCAGCAACAACAAAATGATAGGCCACTTCATCGAATACGCTCTCAAGTACTGCGAATGACAGCGGACATTCGTCTTTAGCGATAGAGTCAGTAGCCGATCCGAAGGCCACAACATGCAAGCGAAAACGTTGTCTGGCATGCGACGCTGGAAGCTGCTGCTGATGAGAACACGACGAGGGCGACTGGGAGAACCATCTTTTTGTACGGGTACGAGAAGGAAGGAGAACAGTGCGAATCGATGAAAGGGAATCCATGCACGACGCGAAGCAAGAGGATTGGGCGCACGGTACTTATTGTGCGAGTAACTTTGTTTGGACGCTCTAATAACGCTGAGATCGCTCTTATCAATGCTCAGCGCCGCTGCAGATGCACTTGTTTTGGCTCTCGAGCTGCCATATCCACGGATTTATTACCCACGTATTGTCTGCGAGTCTATCCCGAGTCAACCATCTCGGGTTCGTTAGTCCGTGCAGGCGCGCAAAGACATTAGCATCAGTGGCAGAAAAAAAGAAAAGAAAAAAAAAAGAAGCTCTCGAGATCCGGAGTCGAACCGAAGACCAGTGGAAATCAGACAGCCAGAATAAATCCTAGCTAAACGCTACAATCCAACGCTCTACCAACTGAGCTATCTCGAGCTTCGCTCAATAAGTTGCGGGTGGAAGCAGCATGGAGTCTTATAAAGAAATCTTCATCCCCTTGTGCTGGAATCTGCTTCAAATGGTAGTGAAGATGCAGTGGCGGCTGGAAATCCAGCGCGGCGACACGAATCGCAGTTGCACGCTAAAAATTTCCGGTGAGAGGGCGCTGGCAAGGCAAGGCGACGGCGCAGACGCTCGATTGAGAGTCCCCTGTATACATGCCCTTTCCTCCCGAAGCAAGAGCGCCGGCCCCAAGCCCCCAAATTACTGCAAATAAAAGGAAAACTGGACTCGGGCCGACAAGAAGGGGCCCTGGCACGCGCGTGTGCACACGCACATACACACACTCATCAAAAGTCCCGGCCACTCAAAGCAGCAAAGCCCGAAAGTACTGCAAGCGCGTGCGAGGCTAGCGTCAAGAGTCGAGCAGACGTAGAGCAGGAGCAGAGCAGAAGCGGCTACGTGCACGACCTCGGGCGTAGCACAATGGGCTACAAGACGCAAGTGACCGCTCCGGCGCCCGAAGCCGTGTACGTGCGGTTCAAGATCACCATGGTGGAAGTCGACGACGTGCAACAGCTGCTGAAGCCCTCGGTCGACGTTTTCGCGTACTACGAGCCCACGTACGAGGTAGAAGGTGTCCACAAGGACAGTCACATTAGGTTTCACAACATTGCCAAGCCTCGCTGGGTCCCGCATATCGACTTTGGCAACGAGGTGGCAGAGCCCCTGACCACCGACGAATCGTACTGGCTCGACTCGGAAGAGGACCTCATCTTTATGCGCTGGACCGTCATTCCAACCGTCCAGGATCGCTTCGATCACGCAGCCTTTCCCTTTGATAGGCAGGTGCTCGACGTGCAGCTCATGAGCAACAATTCGCAGCTCAAGGGATGGGAGCTCACGGACCCCGCGTCGTTCCCCGTTGAGTGCTCCATGCACCGCCAAGATTGGCTTGTCCAATGCGAACTTGCTGCTGTTGCCGACATGTGGGATCTCAAGGATGTCCAATTGCAGGTGGTCAACGACAGTCAAGCATGGAGCTCATCGGCGCACTTTCAAATTTTCTTGCAGCGCAGTTCGGACTACTTCCTCTGGAACATTGGCTTCGTTTATGCGCTCATTATTGGCGCGCAAGCTTGTCTCATTGCTTTTCCTTACAATGAAGCGCGATTTGACTTTGCCATGGCTCTCGCGCTTACCTCTGTCGCTTTCCTTTTTGTATCGAGCGCCATGGTGCCCAAGACCTCGTATTTGACCCGCCTCGACCAGTACTTTCTTCTTGGCCTCGTCTTGCTTGCGCTTCGATTCCTGGCAGATACCATCATGCAGTTCGCCTTCGAAGTTCCTGTCGGCGAGGAGGGTTACCGCGGCGAGTGCGACTTTACAGACGACGAAATTGGTATTTGCCGCGTTGATGAATTCGTGACCATCGCTCTCTCTGGAGCCTGGCTCTTCTCGTCGTTGGTCTTCCTCGCATTTGGCAAAATTGTCTTTCGCCCATCCTGGGACGCAGTCAATCGCCGCGTGGAGAACCCTTCCAAACGCAGCCGCATCGAATTTGAGATCAAGGGCCGTGCCGACAGCCCTTTTGAGACGCGCGTCATGTCATATCAGGACATTCAAAACTCTGTCGACATCAATGTTTCCAACTCAAGCTTTAAGAACAAGTAGACAAGTCTTCCGCCATGGTGTGATAGCGTATTCGCGGAAGAATCACTACCCACGTTGGTCAATGCGACGCGAGGACGTCTGCAGACCCTGACCATGAATTCTCTGACCCCAGGACCCTGCTGCATAGTAGGCCTATTTCTCCAACTTCAATCGAAAAAAAGTACTTGCGTTATCACTTGTTTGAATTTTGTACAGAGACTACTTTGTAGGAAAGCAGCAAGCCTTTCACCCAACCTTGGCCTCCTTCGCACTCTTACTTTTCCTTTCATCTCCCGTTCCTTCTACAAACGTTCATCCGCGCATGTTTGTTTGGCATGTTCTGATATCTCGGGCAAGAGGCTCGTACTGCGCTGGCTGACTATATTGCTTTCTTGCTTGCTCGCTCGCTTGCTGGTAGGTTTGCATCCTCGCTTGTTGACTTGAGATGCGCAAACCCTTGATTCACGCACAGAGTCAATCTTTGGCGTCAGAACGGCTTGCGGCCGATTGTAAGAATGCTAGGGATCGGTATGGCATCTCCCTCAGGAGTTCTTGCTTTGCAGTCTACCTCGGGTTGAGTCTCTTGTCGAATCACCTCGAGACCAGCCATACGAATGGCGGCTTGCACGTATGCATTTGTCACAATGCGACAAATTCCCTGCTGCATGCCGGCCTGTACCTCGGCACTTCGCAAGTACGCACTCTGCTCCTTGGTCGTCAAAGCCAGAAGACCACCAGGTCGCAAGCATCGCGCCATCTCCGCAAGCGCACGCTTCTCTTGGTCGGCGGCTGCCCAAATATCGAACATATGAAAAGCTAAAACGCCGTCAAAACTATTAGCCTCCCATGGAAGCTTTTCTACCGACCCCAGCGTCAAGTGTATCCGTTCGGGATCTGGAATAGCCTCCTGGCATTGCTCTAAAGCCTCGGGACTAATATCGAGACCCTCCAAAACGCACGCGCTCGGGTCAGGAAAACGCTCCAAGAAGGGCGCAAAGCAGAGTCCGCCGCCGCATCCCACGTCAAGTATTCTTAACGCAGGCGATGCTTCCTTGTGGCTCTGGCTTCCCAGCGGCAGCGTTTCTGCGTTCCGAGGTCTCTTGCCCCGAACGCGTTCGCGCTGCTCAAGAGGCGTGCCTTTATCGTCGGCCGTGCCGTTGCTCTCATCTTCTTTGTGCTGCTGTGAAATTTCTTCATTGCCGACATGGACATCTTCGCAAACGTTTCGGTCTTTTGCGTCGTGTAGGTCATCGTCCGCATCAGCGTCCGTACGACCCGCGCTCTGCGTGGCAGGTCCGACCGGAAAGGGAAGACGTGCAAAAGCCCAAGCGACACCAGCCGAGTTGAGATCTTTCATGAGCCCATGCGCGACATTTCTGCCAAACCAGCCGCTGGGTCGTGCGATTTGGCGCGCCAGGAGCCTATAAAACCAGCGCTGCGAGAGGTGCCACAAGGTGCCCGCGCCCAAGAGATATAGACTCGGTTTCACGGTGAGCCACCAGAACCAGTCCAGCAGCCACACGAGCCACGACCACGCAGTCCAAATCATCGTGACTCGCGCCTTGACTCTCTCGTCCGTCCGCCAACTTGCCCACCCCGGCTTTCCGTTTGCGCTGCGCCCGGCAAGGGCGTCTCGCCGCCGGAGCGGACAGCGCGCGTAAGCTCTGCGCAAATCCACTTTACTTTCTTCTTTCTCTCGGGCTCCTTTTTGACCTCTATTTGCAACCCTGAAAAGCAAAGCGACCCAAATGCGTCCTTTATCCCATTAAAGTCTCTTTTCCATAAACGCGACGGGATTGTATCTTCTTTCTGCATCCGAGTTCTGATCGCGCGACTCGGACCAGAGATTCATCCGCAGCCGTCTTGGCCTAGAGATGTGCTGCGTCGCGAGACAGGCTCTCCGGTACGGTACTCGACGGGAGCGGGTTGGCGGGCTGCGATGCGAGTCAAGGCGGTGAAAAAAACCACAGCCGTCAAGTGGGGCTGACGGGTACTAAGGCGGCCTAGGCTCTAATTACCGGCCCGCCTGGATGACATGCGACGCTCGTAGAACGACTTTCGCAGCGAAGAAGCAGCGAAGTCGCGCCCGTCGCCGCGCCAACTTGCGAGCTAGTTCGTGTGGGCTCGTCGCTGCGCGCGAAGGGTCCTTGGCCAGAATAGACGGGGGTGAAAGGGAGGTAAGAGCGGGCGTGCGCTTTAGCGAAGCTCGAGCGAGCGAGCGAGCGAGCAACCACCCCTACCCCCCTCGCTTTCGTGCACGTCACCTTCTGCCCAAGCCCTGAGGCCTATCTGCCAGAGTCTGTTTGCGTGCTTGCTCGCTTGCTTGATTGCTTGATTGCTTGCTTGCTTGCGAAATCGTTTGCGTGCTTGCTCGTGCGATTTCGACAGGTTGCACTGGACGCCATCTCCTCGGACAAGCAAGCAAACAGACAGACATTCAAGCAAGCAAGCAAGCAAGCAAGCAAACAAACAAACAAGCAAACAAACAAACAAACAAATAATCATGACCGCGTATGCGTCGCTTTCGTCGAGAAAGAAACGCATGGTCTCCGACCTGCAGCAATTTTGCGGCCTGCGGGATCGCCAGGCAGCCACAGACGCCCTCGAGGCAGCACATTGGGACCTCGAGCTCGCAGGCGACTACATTCTTTGCGCAGCCGCCAATGCGAGTGCAGCAGCGCCTACGCCCCCGCCGGTAGACCTTACCAAGATCAATGCCTGGTTTGAGACCTACGCCGAGGAGGATCAACCAGAGACAATGCAGGTGGATGGCATTGTCAAATTCTGCCAGGATCTCGAGGTCAGTCCAGAGGACATTGTCCTGGTAGTCATTTCCAAGTACTTTGGCGCGGCCAACATGCTCGTGTACACAAAAGAAGAGTTTGTTCGTGGCATGCAGGCTATGGGAGTGGACACCCTCGACAAGCTCAAGCAGAAGATCCCGGACCTTCGCGCCGAGCTCAAGGACGACGAACTCTTCAAGGAGATCTACTTTTTTGCTTTCGGCTGGGCCTGCCCGCCAGGTCAAAAATCAATGCAGACGGAGACCGCCGTGGCGCTCTGGAAACTTCTCCTTCCCGAACGATTCGAGCTGCTCGACACCTGGACAAAGTACATTGAGCAGAACCGCAAGCACGCCATTTCTCGCGACGAGTGGCAGCTCCTCCTCCAGTTCGCCAAGGCTACGGACAAGGATCTGAATGGTTATGATGAGAACGAGGCCTGGCCTGTGCTCATTGATGAATTTGCAGAGTATGTCAAGAATAACACCGACTCGTCTGCCGGCGCCAACTAGTCCATCGAGGATGCGAATGCTAGCTACAGTTGATGGAACACGTCCATTGGATTTCTTCGCTTACCGTTCATCGTGCCTTCTCGGCCTCCTTCACCATCTCCCGTACCCCTCTACGTTTTTTTCTTTTTTTTTTACCTTTATCCCTGGTTTACCACCGCCCGTCCTCCTTTCTGCTCAGGAGAGTCTTGATGGCAAGAAAGAGGCAGACGAGTTGAGAGTTGCGGCACGTGCAGGCTTGCAAGCTTTCATCCCTGCGGCATCACTTTTCTCTCTTATGCACACAGATGTGGTGGGTGTCACGGGGCAAAGTGGTCGGGATAGATTACTTTTCTTTACTCCTTTGTCGCCATCAAATTTACATTTGCGCTTTGCGCGCAGACAAGCAAAGGCATGCAAGCACATCTGCAGGCACACACGCACACAGAGACATAGCACGGACGCGCACGTTCCTATTATCAAGAAGAAAGTTTTACGAGAAATGAAAGTATACATGAATCGTGGCCTTGGTTTCCCTCCTCCGTCATGCAAATCTCCAATTTCAATTTTTTTTTTATGGGTTTCTCACAACAACTAGAAGGAAAACAAATAGCGTGCTCTTTCTTGCCTTAGTCGGAGTCGTCCACGTTCAGTTGCAGAGGACCTTCCATCTCGACGTACTTGTACATGGCAGCGAGCTGCTTGCCGATGGCAAACTCGGGCACCATAGGAATTGTCACACAAGCAAAGAACCCACACTTGAGTACAATGACCACCACGACTTGCGTTTGCACCTCGTAGGCCTCGAGCGCCTCCTCGAGCTTTGGCCGGACCGCCGCGAGCTCGAAGTCGTCTTCGAACGCAAGGCCGTCGAACTCGCCCAAAGTCAAGTACTGCAGCTGCACACTGCGACGCAAGGGCTGGCCTTCTGCATCCATGGGAAACTCGTATACCCATTGTTGCAACGTCGAATTGGACCGGAGCAATACAAAACCTTTTCCGTGTAGCAGGGAGAAACCTGCAGCAAAGGGACACATGTACATTCGAATTCGCCTCAGCATGTCTTCCACCACCGTGTGGGTCTGCTCTGCTGTTGGCGTCCCCGTCTTGAAGGCTGCCACCACCGGGCACTCGCGCTTGTGGCCCGTCTTCCAGCTCTTGACCTGGCACTCGCGGGAGCAGTAGCACGTTTGGCACGCGGCGCACCTCATTTGCTTCTTTTTCGTGGCGGTCTCCTCCTCGTCGCCCTCCGTCGTCGCGGCTTCCGCCCCGGCCCTGCTGCACGTGTGGTTCGCGCAGCGCAGACCACTCGTCGCCGCTGCATCGGCGCCGCCTACGTCATACTTGAGGTTGTCCTCGAAGTGCCACTGCGGCTCTGCGCCCCACGGCGCCTTCTCCAGCTGCCGAACGAGCTCCGCGCCCTGCGCCGTCGTCATGGTCTTCGTTGCGACGGGTCTCCGCGCGCCACCGTTCCTGCTCTGCCAGGGCTCGCTTCGCTCTCAAAGCCCAGCCCAGGTCGACCTGTAATCGACGGGCCTTGAGCAGGCCAAGCTAGCGACCAAGCCTCAAGCTAAGCACGAGCAGAGCGTGCATTTGGCGCGCAAGGGGGAGGAAAGCACGACGCTGACTTCAAGCTCGACATGCGACGCGGGACGTGTAGGATCTCGCTGGCAAAATCATGAGCTTGCGTTCTGCGTTAGCTCTCGCTCAAGGCGTGTTGTGCCCAAGTCTCGTCTTTGCGGGAAAAAAGAAAGAAAGCGCAAGCATAAGCCACGCCCAGGTCACGGGATCTCCGACATTCACATCAAGCAGGCAGACCGGCAGCCAGAGAGCGAGCGAGCGAGTGTTCCTGAGGAGCCCCGCGCGTCTACATTTTATTTACTGTAAGCCTGCCCTCACCGCGAGGACGTCCCACCCGCGCGAAGCCACCGCTAGCGATTTTCGACGATTCCATCCATCGGCCTGAGCAGACGAGAGAGGGCCTTGACGAGAGCAGAAGAGAACAAAGTCGGCGACGCCGAGCTGCCTCGGGCCGCTGCGCTCGCTGCCTGCGTGTGTGGAAAGCGCGAGCCGCCGCTGGCGAAGAGGCGCCAGCAGCTCTGGCGCTCGCGGCTCGGAACCTCGACGCGCCAGCCTCGGAGAGGTCAGAAGGACTCGGGCAGGGAGGCCTTGACGTGGCCAACGCCACGCCACGCCTCGCCTCGCCACGTCAAGCCCGCGGCGGCGAGCGCAGAATAGATTGATAGACAAGAGACACGATGCTCGACCGATCGGCCGAGCTCGCGTCCGCAGCGCGGCGCTTCGAAACCCTGCTGAGCGGCGACCCCAAACTTCAAGAGCAGAGACAGCAGCAGCTGCAGCGACAACAACGACAGCAGCAGCAACGCGAAAACCCACGACAGGTGAAGCAGCGACAAGCGTTTGTGAACGGATCGACATTCCTGGCCAAGGAACTCGATGCGCTCTCTTTGCAAGTCACCAAATTCACACGAGACTCCCAAAAGCGAAGTCTCTACGAAGACACGGGCGTAGCGCTCGCTCGTAGCAGCGACGAAATCAAGCGCAAAATGGACGCAATTCTCAAAGGCATTCATAGCCTTAAAGCCATTGTCGAAAACAGTGCCTCAAAGCAACTCAAACAACACTTTGCCATTATTCTCGACACGCTACAGCACAAGTTCCGCGCCATCGGCAAGACGTTCCAGGACTGCCTTGAAGCACGAACCAAGGCCCTCAGTACGCGACAGGCCGAGCAGACGCGGCAGTTTGGCGCTGCACGCGTCCAGCTCTCTGCGCCTAAACCATCTGTATACAATCCGGCGCAGGCGCGTCTTCAAAGTGCTGCTGACCCCCGGGCCGGAAGACTTGGTGGACCCGCGAGTCCGAGCCCGCCGGGCATTGCAAGTCCGGCCCCGGTCGGCGCATCCGGCATGCGACGCCGCGGTGCGGGCCATAATGCACCAGCTCCTTCAACGCCGCCGCCTCCTCCCGCGCCTTCGTCTTCGTTTGCTCCCTCGAACCCGTATGCCCCGCACATGGTTTCCTCAAGCGCAAATGAATCGCAGGACGCGATGCAGCAGCAGCAAAAACAGCAACAGTTTGGTCAGCGTCAGCGCTCTGTATACGATCGTTCGGCCATGATACAGCGTCAGCGCGCGATGGAGATGCGCAACGTCGAATCGATGCTCGCAGAGGCAAGCCAGGTATTCGGTCGCGTCGCCTCGCTCGTTGCTGAGCAAGGCGAGATGGTTGACCGTATTGACGAGAATCTTGACATGGCTGGCGTCGAGGTCGAAGCTGGTCAAAACGAGCTTCTCAAGTACTACAACAATCTCTCCAAGGAGCGGAGTTTCATCATCAAAATTTTCGTCACCGTCATCCTTTTGGCCTCCTTCTTTCTGTATTGGTGGCGCTGAGCTTACCATCATTAGAGGGAGAAAAAAAATCTGCGAGCTTTTGTTTTCTTTGCTTTTCTCTTCGGACTGCTGATGTATCGTCACATACAGATGAACTTGTTTCTACGTTATAAATTTCGAAAAATATTAGACAAAGCGACTAGAGGACCACATGAAAACACGCGCAGCCCTGACATTCCATGACCAAGAGCTCGATGCCAGCAAGGTGACGTTTCAGAGAGAACTGCGGCTGGTGGCCGCAAGGTGGAGCTTGCATTGCGTGAGATTCCATGGCGTGTGCCAGACGCTGCCGCAACTGTTCAAGCGAGATGCACTCATTCTTGGCATCCAGACGAAATCCACAGTCGCAGTGAAACACGGTGCCGCGCAAATGTAGGTGCGCGCGCATGCAGACCGGACACAAAAGTTGCGCAGAGGAGGCCGTCTGTATTGACCGCTGCTGTTGCTCATGCGTTGAGCTCATCGCCTCCTCTTGCCGGGCATAGTGTTCAAGCTCCCGTGCACGTGCGCGATCTTCGGCCTCAAGTTCGCGAAGAGCGCGCTCCTCGTCCGCATAGAGCTCTGCAAGGACCTCCTTCTCCAGACGGAGAAGGTCTTCCTCGCATAGTGGTTCCTCGAGAGCACCAATCTCCTCGCGAATAACCTGTTCCGCCAGCGTTCGAATTCGATGGGTGCGAAGACGGTCTCTACGCGCGCTTTTTAGCCTGTCTTTGCACCGCTGTGCCAGTCTCTCGCGTCGCGAGTCTCGCGCGGCGGTCGCCGTCGAGCCTGCAGGAGTCATGGCGCCGGCGTGGGCGCCGCTCCAGGGCGAATCCTTCCCGCTCGCATCCTGTCCGGAGTTCGCGCCCCACGCGTTCGCCATCGCCGTGCTCGTCCAGCCGGTGCCGCCGCCGCCGCCGCCGCCGCCGCCCGCGCGCTGCATCGTAGACGTGGTAGACGTCCACGGCGCTCTCGAGCAAAGCGCTCTGCTGCTGCTTGTGTTGCTCGTTCTGCGCTTCCGAGAGCAGTCTATACTTGGGTGGGCTCGCCTGGCCGTCGTCGTTAGACAGGCTTTTTGTTTTTCTGCGGCCAAGAATCGAGCCTGGCGATGCTTTTCTTCAGGAAAAGAATTGCAGCACCGCACCATGATCGCACAGGAGCACGTGTAGTGCAGCAGGGCCAGAGCAGACAGCCACGTGGCGCAACTGCGTGGCCAGCGAAGCTGCAGCTGCAGCTGCTGCGTTATGCCTTGAGAGCGAGCGCACAAGCCCGGAGCGAAGCTGGGATGGGTAACTTGACTGCGCGCAGATGGCTCGCTCGAGCGCGTAACGGGTTTATGACCCAGCCAGCCTGAGCGGGGATCGATGGCCGCTCTCAAGCTTTGGACCACATGGAGAAAAGTAAAGTGCAGCTGCGAGAGCTCGCTGCGGTGCTGCCAAGCGCTCGCCTGTGGATAGATGCGTGACGGCCACGCTCGCAAGGCCCTTGCGCGCAAGATGCGCGCAGCAACACCTCCACATACAGAACGAGGAGCTGGAAAGGCAGAAGCTCGAACACTGTCACGGCCACGAGCAAGAGGCTCGGAAGCAGCAAGAGCAAGACCGCGTGCAAGATGTCTTGCGGCCCTCGTCGTTTTGGTCCACGCCCCCATTGCGCGCGCTGTCGAGTGTTATGCTGTCGGCGGGACCACAAGCGAAGATACGCTGTGCACGCTCCCATTTTATGTGCAAAGTCGCGTCGAGAACGAAGGGACAAGTATTCTGGTCGGCAAGGCTTTTCAAGCCTGTGCTCCAATTCAGCTTCCCCACCAGCCTTTTGAAGTGACAAATGGCAGCGAAGAAGACATTCGCACCCCCAATCGATCAGGAACCAGTTTGGCCTATTGGTGCCCAACAGGATCGTTCTATTCCAACGTCGACGCTTCTTTTCGTCCAACTTGGGGATATTGTTCATGTGAAGGCGATGACTTTAGTTGGCCTACGCCGTCGCCGACCACGCCCATGCCCACGGCGCACCCAACACAGGAACCCACGACGCGGGCGCCCACGGCGTCGCCCACGTCAGCACCAACGCAAGTTCCGACGCTCGAGCCGACATCGCAGGCCCCGACGACGGGAGCACCGACTCTTGCGCCTATTTCATCAGCGCCGGCGAGCGCGCCAAGTACGGAGGCACCAGTTACACCAATAACACCAGAAACACCTTCGCCATCGTCAACACGAGTACCAACAACACCAGCCCCGACAATGTCCCCGACAATTGCTTGCTCAAATAATGGCATTCAGGACAACGATGAGACAGATGTCGACTGTGGAGGCCAGGCCTGCGATCCGTGCGTGGAAGGAGAAATGTGCGAGCTCGACAGCGACTGTATGCAAGACACCTTGTGCGTCAACGAGGGCCGGTGTCGCGCCATTGTCAACGTCACTTACGTCAACATTGTGGCGCAGGCGTCCGAAAATCTGCGCAGCGCATCTCTCGCCGTAATGAAAAGCCTGCAGGAGGGGGTGTCCGAGGCTCTACAGAACTCTTCGCTACAAGCTTCTTCAGTCGTCATTGAACCCTCGGATGCCGACACGTCGACTCCATTGTGCACGACCGATGGTGGTTGGGTGCCATATGGCTCGTCCTGCGCATTTCCATTTACATTCCAAGGAAGGACCTACGCTTCATGCGTGGATGTTGAAGACGCAACGCCCTACTGGGGCAATGAGACCACTGCGCCACCGGGCACGCCTCCGGTCTTATACAGAGTTTATTGGTGTCCAACCATTCAAGATTATAGCAAGAGCGACCCTGCAACGCGCGAGCAATGGGGATACTGCGACTGCGGTAGATCCTGGCCGACAGCTTATCCGACGGCAAGACCGACGACACACGCCCCCACGATCGAACTGGAAAAGGACAGGCCAGTCTGGTGTGACGAAGCGCTTCGCAATGAGAACGCAACGCAAGATCTACAAGCACAGGTGCTGAGCGCCCTCCAAGGTAACGCTACGACAGGTGAGGCTTCGGGTTTTCTGTTCAACATGCAAGGCCCGTTGTCTGGTTTAGGTGACGAAGTCGGTGCTGAAGATCCTCAAGAAGGAGATCTCACCGTGGCTCTCGTCATCGACGTGGGCGCTCAAGAGATAACTTCACGAGAAGACTTTTTGGCATCGCTCGCCTCAACTTTGATCGAGGCTTTGCGCACGCCTTTTCGGAACGAGACGCTTCACGAAATCTGCGACGCCGTTTCCTAGGCAGGTAAGCGCTGTTAGGTAAATGTGCCTTCGTTCACTTCTCGTCATAGAGAAAAGGAAGGCAAGGAGAACAACGGAGAAGATGGGGGATGAGAATGCTCTGTGTAAAATAATAATGAAAGAATGTTTGTGGTCAGTATGTCTGGCTTGATTGTGCAAGTTTTTCCTCCCTCGATCACCTCTCTATTTCCCTTCCACTTCGATTGGGTTGTCGCAGTTCTAACGGGGCATGACGGAGCGTCGAATCCCACTCGTCACGCACGGAGTAAAACCCCTGCGAAATTCCTTTTCCTGTCTTCGTTGCCTTGGCAGACGTAGGTTGTTCCGTCTTTGAAGGAGTTTCTAACAGGGGCACTTCTTCTCTCTCTCCCTCGCCTCGCTCGCTGCAGCGTTCTCACGCCTCGCCTCACCTCACCTCGCCTCGCCTCGCCTCGCCTCACCTCGCCTCACCTCGCAAGGGCGCAGCAGTAGCAACAACAACAACCAGCAGCAGCAGCAGCAGCAGCAGCAGCAGGACACGTACCTCGTCGTGATCAGTCAAGCAATCCACCAATCAAGATCTGCTTTGCGTTTGCGTTTGTGTTCGCTTGCTTGCGCTTCGCAGTCGGCGAGGGCTGCTGCTCTCCCAGCCGCACGTTTTTGGGCTCGCTCAAATGCCACAGCGCTCGCTCCCAGTGCACCCCCCCCACCCCCCCCCCCCCCCAAAAATTTGTAAAATAAAATATTTTTCCTTTTTTTGCAAAGCGCGATGCTTTCGAGCTGGCGGGTGGCGGGCGCGCGTGCCTTCTGCAACGGGCCCGCGCCGGGAAGATCAGGCATCCGCGTAAACTCGTGGCTGGCGCAACATGGCATTTGCTCCCGACGAGAAGCCGACGACCTTATCGCGAGAGGCTTGGTCACGGTTAACGGCGAGACAGTCGCTCTTGGCGCCCTCGTGCCGACCGCCGAAGACGGCCAAGAGCAGGCTGTTGTGCGCGTAGACCCCCAAGGTCAAGAAGAACTCAACGCAAAACGAACATTCATAATTCACAAGCCAATTGGTATCGTATCCGGACAGCCCGACAACAGCAGTGAGATTCCTGCCGTAAGGCTTCTCGAGGACCTCGACAGGTGCGCTGCCCCTGCCGACATTGTCGAAGCCCTTCGGCGTGAGCCAAATTACCTCGCAGGCGTCGCACCGTGCGGTCGGCTAGACAAGGATTCAACAGGGCTTTTAGTTCTCACACAGAGCGGCCTCGTCGCTTCCAAACTTCTTTCGCGCGAAATTGAAAAGGAATATCTAGTACGCGTTGCGCCAACAGAACGCATCACTAGCAATTCATTGGACCGCTTGCAAAATGGACACCTGCAACTTGACGGGCGGGCGATTTGGCCTTGCACCGTGATGCGAACCGATGTTCCCAACGTTCTGCGCTTCATTCTGCACGAGGGCAGAAAACGGCAGATTCGACGCATGTGCGGGCTCGTGGGCCTCGACGTGACAGGTCTCGCCCGCGTAAGGGTTGGCAAAGTGGATCTGGACCTCAAACGCGGCCAATGGAGAACGCTGCGACCAGACGAATCGTTCTTTTGAGACCCACGTGCTTACACACTTATGATTGACATTCAAGGAGACAGACAAGAACAGAGTAAGCGAACATGAGCATGCCAAAAGGGCAGTTTCGTTTACGCCAGTCAACGCATTGTACAAATAGAATCTACCCATCCTAACATGATATACCACTGACCGTTTGCCAAGAAAAATTTATAGAGAGCGCGACGGTGTCTTCCTTGCTCTTCACCAAAGTCTAACTTTCCGTGCCCACTTCTCAAACTCGCTGGCGCCAGCATCCTGCCCTAGGACTGCACGCGTGAGACGAACAGGCGCCACAGCGTCCAGCGCAGCATATCGAATTTGCTCTGGGGCCAGCGGCCGCACAGACCATTCGCTACATTGATACGACTTGTCGAGTCGAACGCCAAGCAAGATCCTTGTCCAGGCGTCAAGACTGATTGAGAGCGGGTCCCCCAGCAAGTTGCGCGCTTTTTCCGGGAAAAAAGCCGAAGCAACCGTAAGGCTGTCAACGATGTTCATGGTAATGCCTGCCGTCTGGGTTCGCGATAGCGCTGGCTGCAACATGGCACGCATTCGCCCCAAATCCTCATGTACGCTGAAGCCGGTCATGATGACTTTTTCCGCATCAAGAAGCTCGAGCAGTAACGTCAGCGTGCTCTGACCCACATCGGATCCTGGCTCCGAGAGCAGGGTCTCGAGGTCAAGGAGAAAGACATACTTGTCCTCAATAGAGACCTGCCAGAGCGATAAGTACGAGGGAACATCGTCGGCAATTGCATCGTCTTCCTCGCAAGGCGCCCCCTCTAACGCTTCGCGGTCGCGCTTCTTGAATTGCAAGTCGCCCCACTCGGCGTCAATGCCAATGACAATCTTTTCGTGTCCGGCGCGCTCTCGTGCAGCGTGGAAAAGATTCCGCGCCGTATCCAGTTGCTCTTTGCTGTCTACGAGAAGAACGGCCAAGCGCTCGCCGGCACGAGCCTCTTCCGGGTCTGCCGACCATTGCACAGTGTCGGCCAGAAGTTGCAGAGCGTCTCCCGCTTGCAGGGCATCCCGGACCTTAGGATAGTCCAATTCTGGGTACTTGACCTGCAGCTCATTGTATGACCGTCTGAGCGCCATGGCGCGTTTATAGGTGCGCCCCTCCGTCAGCAAATTGCGGTAGAGAGCACTCAAGGTCTGCGGAGGAACATTTGCGACACGCACCAGGTTTGTGGCGGCGTCGAACTGACGCATGCGTACAAGGTGAACGCACATGCGGCTGAGTTCTTCGTCGGTAAAACGGTGCTGAACAGCCTGAAGTAGGCCCACTGCAGCCGCGGCCTCAACGTTGCCAAGATCAGTGTCTTCAACACTACCGTCGGCACGGACGACATCGACGACCAGACGATCTCGGATGTATGACTCTACAAGATCCGAAGCCTCGACTGACAGCGTGAGCGCCTGTGTCTGGAGACTACGCCCGCTGAAGAGCATGAGGTGCAAAAGCTCCATGTCGCCACGCGCGATGCAAAATCGACAAAATTTTGCAACGACGCTGTCCGATGGTGACTCGTCGCCTCGCTGTGCGGTTGCAACCGTGCTCGCGCGCAAAGCAAGCCGGCAAAATGTCCGAAGTTCACGCGATTGAATCCGCGGGCAATCAGCCCCTTGATCGCCAATTGCCATTGCGGCACGGAGAGCAAAGTCGGCTGCATTGAACGACGACCCTTTCCCCTTTTCGTCCTCGTCCTCGTCCTCGCCTTCGCCCTCCTCCTCGTCGTCGTCGTCAACATCATTGTCGGCTGCGTAACCCAGCGTCGATTGCGAGAGAGATTCGCTCACTCTATCGACAACATGGCGGGCGTGGTCATTCGATTTGAGCTGCACAACTTCGCTGCGCACATCGTCAACAAGAAAGAGGGACCGCACAAGCTCCGAGGGGTCGCCATCGACCATGATAGCCTCGATGGCGGTACTTGGGTCGAACGATGCACAGTGCTCGCATGATTCTGCCGACCGTGCCTTTTGTGACTTGTCCTTTTTACTCTTGAGTCCCTCGTTACCTTGCTGCGCAGGCACTGCTCCTCGAAACCTGCAAATCACATGTTTGTTCTCGTGAATGTCCAAGGAACTCGGCTCGTGTGGGACACCGGACCCCGTAGCTTCGGCACTAAGAAGATGGCGACTTTGCCAAGCAGGACCGAGGACGAACCCACGGCTCGTCTCGACCCAGACGTCCTCTGCCTCATTGTATTCGAGCTGCGCCAGCATGAGCGGAGATGGGCCATTCAGGTGACTGGACTCGAAGCTATGCTGCTTTTCCGAACTTATCTCGCCATTTTCCTGCGAGGCGTCCTGCTTGGCCCGTTCGAGCTCCTCGCGTTGCAGAGCCTGGTCCTTGTAGTGGCTCTCGACGATGCAGCGCATGGTTTCTCGGTTCAAGAGAGGTGTCCCAAACTTTTCTGCGCAATCCGTCTCGTGCACACGAAGAGATGAAAGCCAGTACAACTTGGGCAAGATTGTCCAACGCTCGTTGTAAGGATTTGGGCCAGCAAGACGCGCTGCAGCGTCGGCAAAGTCGAGAGCGAACCAGCGCTTTTCGTGGTTAGGAAGCAGGTGATCTGCGTGCGTCGTAATGCCAGAGGCATTCTTGCGCGCGAGGTCATTCAACCCGAGCGCTAGCCGGGGGTCTCCCTTCGCAGCGAGGTAATCGTCGAGCGGGTAGAAGACGTAGCCCTGGATGAGTGCCAGCGAAAGGATTGCCGAGTCGATCCCGAGCGAAGAGCGCAGACTATGCCCCGCCGCATGGCCCACCGCGAGTTTGCGCTCCGCGAAGCGAAAGCGGGTGAGAAGCGTTTCAGAAAGGTGAGGTCCTACGAGATGATCCCCTGTCCAGCAAAAGAACTTGATGGAGCACTCGAGATGCATGAGTTGGCCCTCATACGTCCACACGAACTTGAGCGAACCGAGAACGGTCGCTCTTTCCTGCACGACAATCGAGGACTTGACATTGGTCAAGCCGAGTTCTTTACAGTTGCGGAGCCAGTATTCGATCAAAAGACCGAAATATGTTCCAAGCACAAGACGGCCGCGATCGCCCTTGCGCTCTTGCAAAAAGTCTTCGAGATGCTGCTGCGCCTCGAGCGTTGTCTGCAAGTGATTGACCCAGGACTCGCTTCGTTCCTTGGCGCGGGCAAGCCAGTCGCGCACAATTTGTGCAGAGTCTTGCGCCTCTTCCTTTTTCTGTTGCTGCGTTTGGTCGTTGACTGGCTCAAGACAGACTTTGATGGGCTCGCGCTCACGTTGCGCCCACATTGCATATGGTGCGCTTTGCACGGCAAAGGCCAAGTCGCGCACGAGACGCTCCTTGGGTGGCAGCTTTCGCACGCTGGGTCCGCTCAGCTCGCGGTTCACGACATGGTCAAAGTCTCCGCGCCGCACGGCGTCGAGGCCATGGATGCCGTGCATCACCGCGGGATGAAGTTTCCAGAGGTACCTTTCTCGCAGACCTCCGGGCGACGTCGGAAGAGACACGGGCCGCGTGTGCTGTGTTGTGGTTGTGGCTGCTTTTGTGGTAGTAGCCTGTTGGGCCGACGGGGACGAGGACGAGCGCGTCGCCACAGGGGACGGTCTCGACGCGTGCCCTTCGAATTCTGGGTTTGTTCCTCGAGCCCGCGGGCTGGTCTCGGCGTCGGCGGCTTTCTCAGGCAGGGCTGGCGACGAAGAGGAAGAGGCGGTTGTGCTCTTTGCCCTTGCAGCGAGCGCGGCCCCGGGGCGTGGCAGCAGGCGTCCAGGCGGCGACGGCGACAGCGACGGCGACGGCGACGGCCGCCACGCGATGGCCAGGGCCTCGCGCGCCAACCCGCCCGCCTTCTGCGGCGGGCGAGGCCGCAGCCGGCTCGGGAGCCGCGTCGTGCCTCACCCTGCCCCCGCGCCCGCCCCCGCGCCCGCCGCAGCAGCAGCAGCGGCAGCGGCAGCGGCAGCAGCNAGCAGGCGTCCGGGCGGCGACGGTGACAGCGACGGCGACGGCCGCCACGCGATGGCCAGGGCCTCGCGCGCCAACCCGCCCGCCTTCTGCGGCGGGCGAGGCCGCAGCCGGCTCGGGAGCCGCGTCGTGCCTCACCCTGCCCCCGCGCCCGCCCCCGCGCCCGCCGCAGCAGCAGCAGCGGCAGCGGCAGCGGCAGCAGCGGCCGCGCTTGGTTTCTCTCTGTCTCTTTGGCGAAGGCGAACTGGCTGGTGGCGCGCCCGCCCGCCCGCCGCGGCCGCCCGCCCGCCTCGCCCCGGGCCTCGACGCGGGCAGGGGCGGCCGGTGCAGCGCGGGCGCAGCGCGGGTGCAGCGCGGGCGCAGCGCGGGCGGACGTGCGTGGAGACGCTGGCGGCGATTTGGAGCGGTGCTCTGAGGCCCCGGAGGGATCGCGTACGCATCATTTTGCCAAAGTTGAGAGCGGCATCACATCCAAGCCTACTAGGCCTAGAGCGAGGCCTCGATGTCATGTCGTGCCATGCCATGCCATGCAAGTCATGAGCTCCTTCCTCGGCGTGCATGGGGTAGTCAATCTGGAGCACGTGGACGGACGAGCGAGCAAGCACCGATTTCTTCGCGGCCGAAGAGCAGGCGTCCTCGAGGCTACATGCCCTCACTGCCTAGGACAAAGCCTCTCTGCTGGTGCTGCTGATCTCCCTCTTCATCACCTTCATCGTCTCCGTCTTCTCCTTTTACCTTCATTCGCGTGCCCATCCGACCTCGCGCCCACGCACGACGTGTCCCTTTCGATCCCCCCACCTCGTCGCCAATCTCGCTCGCCCCATCATCCCTCCCCGCGACGGCCTCCGCCCGCACATTCACGGTGCCCGCCGCCGCCGTTGACGGTACCGCATGCCCTGCTGCCCGTCCCGCCGCCATGTCTCGCATGCCCTGCTCCAGCGGCGTCCATCTCCCTCCCGCCAGTTCTGCCCCGTTCCCGACCGCGGTTCCGATTCCCGCGGGGTGTGCGCGCGGCTGCACCCAGCGGCCGCCGAGGGGGCGAGCCCGTGCCGGAGAGAGACAGAGAGAGAGAGGGGGGGAGAGAGAGGCAGCCCGACAGACAGACAGACAGAGGAAGGAGAGGAGAGGAAGGAGAGGAAGGAGAGAGAGGAGAGGAGAGGAGAGGAGAGGCAGACGCCCAAGCCGCGCGAGCCCGAGCCGCCCGCGCCCCTGCGTCCGCGCGACCGCGCGCTTGCGCGCCGGAGCCCGCGCGCGTGCGCTTGCGCGCCTTGCGCGCGCGCGAGGAGGGCCGGGCCGGGCGAGCGAGCGAGCGAGCGAGCGAGCGAGTGGTCAGATCAGATCACAGGATTTGCGACGCGACGCCGAGCCACGCGACGCGGCGGTCCAGGCAGCCCAGCCCAGCCCAGCCCAGCCCAGCCAAGCCAAGCCAGGCAGCCCAGCCCAGCCCAGCCCAGGCCGGCGCGCGCGATCGCTGGCGAGCGAGCGAGCTAGCTTGCTTGCGTGCTGGCTTGCGTGCTGGCTTGCTTGCTTGCTCTGCCAGCTGGCGTGCGGAGGCCATGGCCGAGGGAGAGCTCCCCGCCGGGTTCTTTGACGCCGGCGTGGACCGCCTTGTGGAGGAGAAGGACGGCGTGGAGGAGCGCAAGAGTGCCGACGAGGACGCGCCCGTTGCCAAAAAGCAGCGTATCGGCGAGGACGAAAAGGAGGAAAAGGAGGAGAAATCATCAGCTGCGGAGAATGGAGCCGCCCCCGCCAACAAAGACGAGGACGACGATGAGGCCATGGCGGAAATTATGGTACGTGAAAGCTGGAGCCGGCTGGACTTGTGAGGCGCAAAGATGGAGAAGGAGATAAAGAGGAAGAATAACAGAGGACTAACAGACGAGTGCACGCCCGTTTCTCACCACCTAGGCGCTCGAGGCCAGTGTACCGGAGCAAGCAGCCACAGAAGTTGTAAAGGGTGAAGCTGCTGAAGTTTCCGAAGCGCAAAATGTGGCTGCTGTTGCTGCTGCTAATAATAATGACGATGATGCCGCGACCTCATCCGTCAGCGACGATGACGACGACGACGACGACGACGGTGATGATGGCATGATGGATGCCGACGAGCTCGTGAGTGGTAGTGGTAGTGCTGACGACGATGACGATGACGACGCTGAAGAGGGCGATAGTTATGAAGTCGACGGTGGCGACGAAGCCACCGAGACAGAAAAGCAGCTCGAATACGCGAATGTGGTGATCCGCATCGCAGAAAGGCGTCTCAAGCGAGGCGGCAGCGGCAGCGGCAGTGCTGGTGACAAAATGCAAGTCGGTGGCGCGAAAAGCAACGCGGGAAGCAGTGTACTCAAGAGTCTTCTCGATGCGAAACAAAAGCGCAAGACCGAGACCGACTCAAGCCTTTTCTTTGACAATCCCTGGGAGTAAAGAGAAGAGACGAAAAACTCCAGCAATGTCTCAAGATTCCATGGCACATGTCTCACGTCTCTTACTATTCATACATCTTGCAACCTTCACGCGTGGACTCATGTTCTTTCCTTTGGCTATGAAAAGAATTTTAAAGAGAAAGAGAGAGAGAGAGAACAAAAAAGAGGAACGAGGTTAGGTCCTAAGCTCGTTGTAGAGCGCGATCTAGGAGAAAAGACTGTGTGGAATCATCATTTTCATCACCTCCTTTGTCATGATCCAGTCAAACGAACAATTATTCCACTTA